>JAOUQU010000032.1:2996446-3008247 GCA_028566735.1 Ammoglanis amapaensis
TGTGTGTGTGTGTGTGTGTGTGTGTGTGTGTGTGTGTGTGTGTGTGTGTGTGTGTGTGTGTGTGTGCTTGTGTGTGTCTGTGTGTGTGCGTGCGTATAATAATCTCCAGCATTGATAACTAGTATTATAACACTGGTATATACACCTAACTCATAGAATTGTCCTTGTAAAGTTCACGTATGGTGTGTATACTGTTGTGTTCGGTACATTGTTTGTTGTTTGTACATTTATGTGAGCTTACTGTCACTGATATTGCATATGTAATTTTAATAAAACATGTGTTCTTGCACCACCTGAAGAGAGTGCATGCTTTAAGACTTTACGCTCTGCATGCTAAAGTGCTTATCAGTTGTTTTATCTAGTGAACTTTGTATCACATGTATACACCCAGGATATTTTCAGGGCTGGGTACGAGGGCTGGGCTTAACTGTTTATTCTAACAACAGTGACAAGAGGCCTTGTGAAGGCTACTAGTTTTGTTGCTTGTAGATGTGCAGTGTATACTTCATATAGTTTACTTGTTCTTGTAAAGCAACAAAACTTGTGCACTAAGCAACAGAACCAAAGATGATGATGCTTTTAATCTTACAGATGTTCTTTAAAACGTACCTTTCCTTCTTTCCTTCGGCCTACTTTCTTTATTTTTAAAAATGTTTTCTTTTCTGTTCCATAGTTCATCAGGTCATACTCGTCACCGTATTTGAAAATATTTTTGTGCATGTTGCTTTCACTTGTCAAGGACAGAAGTTGGATTGTGGTCAGAGAGTAACCACTTATTCCGCCATTTGCATCTTCGTCTATTTATGGTAAAGTTAGACAGGAAATGAAAATGTTTAGGAACAAGGACATTATTTTGTAGCCAGTGTACAAGGGTTCTGTGCCCAGGTGTGAGCATTTCTGTTCGTACATATCCGATTGTATTTTTTTTATTCCCTCACTAACTCTATCTTTCTGTCTATCTCGTTGTGTCTCTGTTTATATATGTCTCTCTATGTTTGTCTCTCTCTGTGTTTGTGTGTCTTTCTGTGTCTCTGTCTCTCTCTTTCTGTGTCTCTGTCTCTCTCTTTGTGAGTCTCTGTCTCTCTCTCTCTCTGTTTCGCTGTGTCTCTTCCTGTCTTTCTCTCTGTCTCTTGTTGTGTCTTTCTCATTCTCTCTCTCTCTCCTGGGCACTTAGCAGAAGGTACTACAATACCTGTCTGTATCATCAGTGTCATGCTAGGAGGTACTGTAATACCCAAATCTATAGTGATGACACAGAGGAAGGAACTGTACTATGGCATTATATGTAGGATCCTTCCAACAAGTTTTATAGAAGTTTGATTAATTGATGTTGATTTTGTGTATTAACAAATGTTAATGCTTGTTTATTCTTTGAGATATAAATCATAATTGATTTTAATTATTGATTTTCCTGTGAACAGAATGTGGGTGAGCCCACGGAGTAGCTTTAATTGATTAGTAATATATATTTTTGTATTTACATTTTCTACAAAGACAAAAACGAATTCGCACCGAGCTGCCAACCAACGAGGTGCCATAATGAGTGTTTTGCATCGTCTATAATCAGCCCTTAATTGGCGCTTGTTTAGAGGCAACTTGAGCTGAAGTAACATGAATCAGTTTCACATTTTGTAAAAATAAAAATTATAAATGAAGAAAAAATCCACATGTGTGTGCAGTTGTTTTGTGTTGTTTTAGTTTAAAATAAATATCGGAATGCGGATTGTTCGTGTGTATCGTAATAAGATCTGATCTGCCATATCATTCACACCATCCATCGAAGCCTGAATAAAAAATGTCGAAACATTTTGGTTTCTATTTATTAAAACCAGGCCGCGATTCTGAGAGAAAATCTGACAGAACGTGTGATCATTTTTAACCATTTCACCCTTAAATGTGTATTTAAAGTGGGGACTAGTTGTGCGCCGAGCGCCCGCTCAGCGATAAAAGAGTGAGGCAGCGGTGCTTCGTCCTTGCGCGGAGGGATCTTACAGCACGGACTACACCCAAGGCGCTGGTCTCTGTCGGCTCACAGCGGCTTTTCTTTCTCGGTCCGCCTCACAAACATCCGCTTCGGTAACCGCTCAGCAGCGCTGTTACACCTGTAGCCTGTTTCAACTCTGATTCCGTCTAAGGAGTCTTTATAGTTCTCGTGTGGCGTTTCGAGATCGCAGTGAAAGATGTCTTGGCAGAGTTATGTGGATAACCTGATGGCGGACGGCAGCTGCCAGGATTCCGCCATTGTCGGCTACACGGACGCTAAATACGTGTGGGCATCTTCAGAAGGTGGCACCTTCGGTGGAATAACGGTGGGCTTTTGTTTATTTAAGCGTTTTACTCTTTTTCTGTGTGTAATCGTTTACAATCGGTTCGGTTAAACGGGGGATTTTTTTCCTCTTTTGTCTGAATGGGGTTTAGCGCGGCCACGTTACGGTTAGCTAACATGCTAATCATGTCTCGGTAGAAGCGCAAACACCGTGTCTGTATGAGCGAATAAAGCTGAAACACTTCACCGGCCGGTATAAACTGTGTTCACCATGTGCTCACGACTTCTAACCCGATAACTTATTATTACCTTATTAATTAGGAATCGTTGTGTAATTGTGTAGACAATGAATTAGCTGCTATCCTCAGCTGGATTTACAGGCCCGAGAAATCAATCTTTCAAGTGGAAGCAAAATCAAATCTGTTCGCGTTAAAGTTGCCGTCGATTCAGATTCACTTTTATAATGTTTGTACAATTTTTACTACATTATAAATCAAATCTAACCGCGCTGTAGTTCCGTTCGAACCTGTACGAATAGAATGCAGAGGAATGCGGGTAAATATAAATGAACATCCAGTACAATTCCATTCACATCAAAATGTGCTTCATTTTATATATATATTTATTTATATATGATATAAAGTTCTTCCACCATTTACAGACGGATAAATTACACCAGTGCTTTACATTCATTAATAGGACTTTGTATTCCTTTTATGCAAATGAAATGTGCACAAGTTTGCTTAAGCAGGTCAATAGAATTCACTGTAAATTCAATTTAATCCATAAAAGCAAATCATGGACGTTCGACTTCTACACGTTCTGTAAATGTTACTTGTTAAAAACACACACAAGAATTTAAACGTTTTTTATTATTTAGACTCTTTATTGTGGAAGTTTCTCATGAGTAATCTGTTATAAACACGTGTTTCTCACTGCTGTAAGTGCAACATTCTGCTTATAAATCGTGTAAAGCTGCATCAAACGTGTGTGTGTATAACGTGTGTGTGTGTGTGTGTGTATAACGTGTGTGAGGTCAGACATAACGTGTCATACTCGTGCACTGTGACCCGGACCAGGATCCCCCCCCACACACACACACACTTACACACACACACACACACTTACACACACACACACACATACACTTACACACACATACACACACACACCCTTCATCATGCTGAAGATGAGCTGGTTTAGGTGTAGGCCATGCTGGAAGGAAGCTTCGGGTGCCAGGCCTTTCTTTCCTGGCTCGATCCCAAATCCCACAGACTAGTGCTCCTCACGGGGGACTGTACACCAGGTTCAGTGTCTACCTAGTGCCCTTGCTCAGGGTTTCACACGCGTTTGGGACTCCGCCATGGGCTTTTTTTTTCTTCCTTACAACAGTCTCAAAGATGGCGACCTGTGTCTGGTTTAGTCACATTGACTTCAACACTTGTTAGTTCTGCAGGAGTTAATAAACGTTTTATTACGTGTGTGTGATTGTATTTAACTGCATGTTTACTATATAAAACCAATAATTTTTCTAAAGGATATTTAGGAGATTAGAATCGTTTGTTCAGTAGCAAAGCAGTCAGAAATGTTTTCATGAATCGATAACTTTCTTTATTACAGTTTTTCCTTGAAGACTTAATACAGTAAAGAGAATTTTCTTTTTAGACAAATTTAAATGATCTAATTCCCGGCTTAGGAAAAAGTGATTTACAATCCTGTTCATGTTAATGGAACGTACTGACATGGAATGTTTAATGCATCTTATCTAATGACCTGAATGGCTAATTATTATTAAAACTTGATTCATATCCTCTACATTGACCACTGCACACTAAACATAAACCTTTACAATACATTACAAATATTTCTGGGTTAACTTGAGTAAATGTTTTATAAACTGTTTCAGTTGTATAAACTTGAAGACGCGTGCTTAAAATAAAATAAATTCTTGCATGCTGCTGAGATTTTTGCATCACATGCTTGCAAAATAATTAACATGTTTCGGTTGTAGAGTCAAGTGCATGTTTAGATAGAGAACGAGCTTAAACTGTTTTAGATCGTTGGTTTACTAGGACAATTTCAGTAGCATTAAATCTGTAATTCTGCCTAATGAACAGTGCTGAAGTTTGTTTTAGGGTTGTTGGAATAGTCCATATCTGCTCGCTTTCACATTTCATTTGATGAGAAACCGGTTCAGCTGATCTAAACTGTTCGACATGTCACTGAGCCAAGCGTAAACTTGCCCAGGTCCCTGTTTTTCTCATTAAATCTGCACAAATAATCAGAAGACTTGGTAAATAAGTCAAATCTGATTCTTTTTCACAGGCCGATGAGATCGACGTCATAGTGGGCAAAGACCGCGAGGCCTTCTTCACCAATGGGCTGACCCTAGGCAAAAAGAAGTGCTCTGTTATCAGAGACAGCCTGCTTCTGGATGGGGACTGGACCATGGACATCAGGACGAAGAGTCAAGGCGGCGAGCCGACGTACAACGTTTCCGTAGGCAGAGCTGGCAAAGGTAAATCATTTTGCTTATTTGCAAATGACCCCAGATTTACATACGGGACACAAAAACGTAACCTTCAAATGCACGAAAGCCAACGACCTCAGAAAAGGGTTTGTCCTGTTTAGGATCTTCTTGTAATTGCTAGTTTGATGGTCATTGACTCGCTCGAGCGTTTCTGAGGTTGTTGGTGAAGGAAGTTTTTGGGGGTGGGGAGGCAAATGTTGCACTTGTGCTGCCTGTGGCGCTGTGCACGAGACTTGAAGGTGCAGTGAAACGTTTGGTATGCAATAAAACCGGTAAATCTTACAAGAATGCTGTATTTTCTGGACCCTACGCTCACAAGTTAATCAATATATCTGCTCTGTAGGACATCACACATGTTCGATACGGCGGATCTATTATACCCCTATAAATAAGGGTATATAAGTTACCTAATGGACTTTTTATTGTCTGACCGGGAATTCCTGCAGCTTTATACTTAGTCATTTTAATATGTGTTTTTTTTAACCTTCCCCTTTAACCTTAACATATCAAATCGACATATTAATCCTAAAGTCTTAATGATATTATATTCGGTTTGGCTAGCACAGTTTTTAGTTCAGGTCTCTACTTTTATTCATTTACTTATTTAATTTGGTGCAGTTTTTACTCCGGATAGTCAGATAGGGCATCTAATGTACCCTGGTCTGGACCGCCACCCCGAACTGTAAGGATTCTGGCATTTTAAGACCTACACACCAGCTCATGGTTGCACTTTAATGCCCGAGCTGATCTGTGTTCATGTTATGGAAGCAATTGTCTGCCAGCTTAAACCAGAAATTGAACTGGGATGCATTTGCATTATTGACATCGCTGCAATTACACAAATAAGCTGATTTAAACATCTCTTGTTGTGTATATAGATTTTATAGTGGGTCCTGAAAATATTGTTGCCTTGTTTGTGCTTGAGTATGTTTGAGTTCCCTAGATTTCAGTCTGCCTTTGTGGTCCTCGTTCTAACAAGGTATGGTTCCGTATCTGTGAGATACATTGCTGTCCTCCTCCACTAAATTTCCTCCTCTCTCCTTCCTTATTTATCTAAAGGTCTAAATCCCTGATACAAACTTGATCAGCTTTGAAGTGAAGTTTTATTTGGTACTGCTGTCTAAAGAATACAATTTTTGCATTTAGTATGATGTCCTGTTGCTATGAATAAAATTTACACCCTCTATGCAAAATATACCACGTGGTGACCCTTCCTTATTTAGGGACCGGTAAGCTGCCATTAATAGTCAGAGCCCCGTTCTGTTAAAGTGATATCCTATTCCCCAAATAGTTCTTATCAGTTGATTTTTAGAAGGCCTCACATGGCACAGAATCAAGTTCTTGACTCTTGGCGGATCCATAAAAGGAGGCTCTTAACATAATACCGGTTCAGCTGGACGTCCAGGAGCGCCGGGTCTTTCAACTTAAGAAAGCACTTTTCTTACTAAGGGGGTTTGACGGTAATGAAGTCGTCGTGCCTGTTTAATTTCACTTCTATTTAGCCTAAAAATGTCAACGTTAGTTTCTCTCCTTTTCTGGGTGGCTTGTGATGGAATGCATGAGCATGTAAAGCAAGTGCACATGATTTCTCCTCTTTCTCTCTCTCTCTCTTTCTCTCGCTCTCGTTATGTGTTTATTTTCCTTTCCCTAAGCAGCAGCACTTCTCAATCTTTCTTCCCTTTTGTTTCCTTCTCTTCTCTTTCAGTCTTGGTTCTTGTAATGGGCAAAGAAGGGGTCCATGGAGGCGGATTGAATAAGAAGGCATACTCGATGGCAAAATACTTGAGGGATTCGGGGTTCTAATGTAATTACCGCTCAATTAGTTTCAATTTTGAGGGACAGAAAGAAGAGGGTTTGCTGTTAAGCTTTCTTCTTCACGCAGTTATTATGTCTTTAATGGGAAGAACGGTGGTAAGATCTTATGTCCCCATATAAGGTGGGAAGGGTTTTTGCTTTCTGTTTTGTTCCCAAATTGTTCATTTGTCATTTTTTTTTCTTTCCCCCTTTTATGTACACCAGTATTGGTTTTAGTCATGGGAAAAGAAGGTATCCATGGAGGACAGCTCAACAAGAAAGCATTTACCATGGCCGAGTACCTGAGGAAAGTTGGATACTGAAGCAACCCCCCCCCCATTTCCATCCATCTATCCACACAGCAACTCACTGTAATGTCCCATCATCCCTTCATCCCTCCCCGTTGTCCTCACAGCACTACGGATGCATAGTCATCCACCCCACCGTCCTGCTTTTGATTTATCTTCCATCCTTTATGTGCACCCCTTCCCTTGGTCATCCTTTTTATTTAGCGAGCTCCTCATAGTGCCACAAAACAAGCATGTTCATTTTATGAAGGCTTAAAACAAACACAGTACTGTACATATAGCATTTACCCATTGGACGTTTCAAATTTGCATCATGGAGCGTCACTGTCCAGTTTTCCTGAGGCGCTGGTCCGGCGCTCCCGGCCTCGTCCTCTTGGGTGCTTCAAGCCTTGCTCAGCTGTCGGTCTTCCCTAAGCGAAAATTAATTTCCCAGCATGGCCAGGAGGGTTAAAGTGCATGCATATCTTTTTCTTTTTTTTTCTCTTTTGAAAGCTCTATCATAATAAAATCCCACTGAATTACCCAACTATAGCATACGCCATGAAAACGAGATCCGGCCTCCAAGCTGAACCCACACTACATGAACTCCGCCCTCGGCTCTATACACGTGAACCCACGTTTGAATCAAACATCCAGCGCTTTTCTTTTCTTGCTGTCGTATTCGGATGTGGTGTTTCTTGTAAGTCTTTGATGTAATGTCGGGTTTTTCTCCCCTTTTTCTTTAATGTGCTGGCGGGTCATTTACATACAAGATTTATATAAAAAATCACTTCTGGACTCTTAAGGACATTCCATCGCTGATTATAGCAACTTATTTGCCAGTTGTAGTGATTTTTTTTTTTTGTGGTATGTTGAAAGCACTGCTCAGTTAATTCTGGTTTCGAGTCCATTCATTGATCTCTAGTAGGACCAATTTTGTTTGTTTTGCTTTATGGAAAATTAACAGAAATTGCTGAAGGATCGACTGCTAGATTAATCTGTTCTGTTGACCCTGAAACACTAAATGAAACACTATTGATTTGTAACACTAACTTCTAATTCATTATAACCGCATGAATGTCTAAGGGTTGGGAATTATGGGAACTACCTGTATACATGTTTTTTTTTCTTAGTTCCCCCCCCACACACACACCTTTCCTCCTTTTGGGTGTCTCGACTAGATGAAACGGCAGTCTTATTGTTAACTTGACATATTTAACCCTTTTGTCTCTGTTGATTCCTGTTAATGATTTCAAGCAACCAATCATTTGTGCTTTATTCAACTGCGATGTATTAACTGTCCGCACGGTACAAATATTTCATTAAATAGGCAAAAAAAAATCAGCCGATTGTAAACACTGATGTAAACTGTGTACACTAAATTCTCTGGTTAATGGTGGTATTAGTTAAAGAAAAATAATGAGACCACTAGTTTGTTGTATTGTAAGCTTTAATCATTTAAGGAAAACGCAGTGTATCCTGTGCCATAACGTAGATCTGATCTGTTGCTACTGTGAGATGGATTTGAGATTAAAAAAGAAAGAAAAGAAAACCCTCTGCCTCGCAAGGAGTCGCTTCTCGAACCGGCACCTTTTATTGGGATCTCGGGCAACGCAAATTTTTAAACTCTCCAGGGCTTGTGGAATATGTACAGATTAAAGTGAAACATGTCAACGACTCTGTTCATTCTGCTCCTTTATTTCATCTCTTGTTTCTGACCGGCTTCGTACACACACACACACACACACGAATACGAATGACTCGATTTGCGTGGAAAATGCCATGAATTAACCAACTTGTTTACAGACGGATCAAATAAATCTATTCCAACCAGAATTCTTGCTGTTGTGCATTTATTTACTGTGTGTGACTTGTAGACTGACTGTTTCTTTTATGATAGTGAAATATTGTGGTTGTAAAATGTTTTGACCTTCAGGTTCTGATTGGTGTAACGTTCCGTGATTGAACTTGTGCTGTGTTTGCTCACTCGTGATGCTGAACCAACCAATTTTCTAAAATGAATCGTTTAGTGTTTTACACTCGCTGGCTGCACATTTTAACCTCATTAAAGAACACCTTTCTCTATAATCTTTCCCCACTGTTTTTTGTGCAACAAACAGTTCATGTGATTGGGAAATATGACCTTAAACTCCATAACCAGCTCCATCATAAATGTATTTGGGGGGCGGTGGGTCAGCAGAGAATTGACTCACTTGGGAGATTCCACTCAATGTACCTCCATATTCTTCATCTGCGTCACCTAACATGCACCACCACCACCGACATGTTCTAATTGTGTTAAAACAAAGCAGACCACAAGAGGGAGCACTATTCATCAGAAAAATGGTGCACTCCTGTTACTAAAGTTGTCTCTCCCTGTAGATGTCGGTGTTTGGTTCATGATCGTGATTTTGTTCATGTTAAAACTGATCCAAGTTTTAACCGCGAATGATTTTAAATGTTTAAAATTGACAACAGTTTTTGCTCGTCACTAACACCGGCGAGTAATCGCAAAGACCACAGAACCCTCCGAAACGCCCTCTGGTGTTGTGGAGGTGAATTACTTTGTGGTGTTTATGATTCAAACACAGAACTATAAAGAAACTCGAAGCTCTTGGTCTGTTCAGCAAAGAACAGACAAAAGTATAAATGGGTTTAGATATTTGTTAAATATGTAATAAAATACCATATGAACGAGCACCGTGTGCAGGTGATCTAATGAAGGTACTGATTCAACAAGCATCCATTACAAATCAGTTCACACAGATTCTTTTAAGATTAGTTGATATTTGATTTAAACAGCAGGAGGCGCTGGCACTCCGGTAAAAGTTTTGGTATTGTGTGCAAGGTTTACATGAACTGGGCGAATACACGAAGCATCTGAATAGGTTCATAGTCACTTTCAGGATACTGAGACACACAAACTGGGTACTTGGTTTCATGTCTTTAGACTGTGTGAATACTTGAACCCGGGACTTGTGGCCGGGAGGCACCAGTTCTGTATCATTAGATCTGGAGTATAATGTCGAGTTTCTCTTTAATAAAGGTTCGTGTTCGAATCTTCTGAGGTCACCTGGAGGTTCTCGGGTTCTTCCTCCCTGTTGAACTGGTTCATCATCAATGTTCACGAGTTTCAGCTCAACACTGCTGCAGGGTCCAATACAAAACCCCCGACGAAGGTGGAACGTGTGTGTGTGTCGGCTCTAATACACCTCCATGATGCAAATGAAGCAACCAGTTGTATCCCGAGCGAGAAGAAAAAGGCCCCACACCCTCGAGCCACAACGGCGACTCGACTTGTGCTTTTGTGTGTCGTCATGCTGACGGCTGCTTTCTGTCTCACATTTACATTGTGAGATCATCAACATTGAGATCAATTCTTTAAGTCTTTTGTCACGTCGCTGTTGTGTTTTAGTTCAGTTTTATTTTCGTACGGGTCAATATCAAAGAGACGAGCAACGTTTATAATTCTAACATTTAATCATTTCTGTTTGGTGTAATAAAGCATCTTTGTATAGGATCGATCTGTGTCGTGTACCTTTATATCACATAACTATTGTGTTCTCATCTAAAGCTGTCTGTCTCTCTCTCTATTGGTTTTCTGTCCGTTATATTTATTTTCTGTTTGACTATTTTTGTTTATTTATTTCTATCATGTCTGTCTGTCTCGTATTTAACTACCAGTCTGTCTGTCTATTGTCTGTATTGTATCAGTCTGTATTTATCAGGTGTGTCGTCTCTAATAAAGATTAATAATAAGTTCAATAAGAAACGTTCAGTAAACGTTCTCACTTGAGGTTTATGCTGAATTGGAACCAGTTTGGCCAGTTTGAAGGGTGCCGCCGCCCTCACCAGTCTCGGCTTCTTATTCTCACAAACTAACAGGATTATAATTCAAGTTTAGATCAAACACGTGACTTCAGTTGTGAACGTTCTCGCTGGCACACGCGTGTTCAAGGCGTGTAAATGAAAACCCTGCTAACACCACGGGGGCGCGTCCCAAATCACACACACACACACGCATCGATCACGATGTTTTAGTGTGTATGAGAAACAATAAATCTCAGACTAATTGTATCGTATGAGACTATATTACACTACGTGCACTAAACGGACGCCGTTCAGCTGATGTAACGGAAGGGGCGGGACTTTCAGCAAATGCACAATTGTACGAGTTTGAATAGATTTTTTCTGTGATTCAGGTGGTCACACAGCAAGAAAGTCCTGGGTTCCATCCTCAGGTCCGGGTCCATTCTATCCTATTACATGTCACGCTACTCCAACAAACCTCAGACAACACTCAGACTGATGGAGATTTATTTTGTTAAAATCCACGCGTTCTGTTCCATTTTTATTTCTTAATGTCTCTTATTTCTGGATGCTTCGGTCACGTCTGATTTAGAAGTGGATCTTCTTCCCTGGACACTGACTGACCAGCAGCTTCTCGCCAGCCGTCTGTGAGACCGTCGCCGGAGTCTCT
This sequence comes from Ammoglanis amapaensis, assembly GCA_028566735.1. Lineage (NCBI taxonomy): Eukaryota > Metazoa > Chordata > Actinopteri > Siluriformes > Trichomycteridae > Ammoglanis > Ammoglanis amapaensis. Next base: position 3,007,804 of record JAOUQU010000032.1, read on the forward strand.
GGCCCCGCTTCCCTCTTCACCAAGGGCGCGGCGGAAGCCTCCACCGAATCAGACTCAGACAGGATGCCGATGGCGTTGGGGTCGTGGAACGACGTGAGCTTGTGGTAGGTCAGGCTGTGGAGCTCGGGCGTGTAGACCGGACTGTCGGTGTGGGCGTGGAGGACGACCGGATGGGGCAACGGGACAGTGGCATTAGTGAGTGGGTCCACGGTCATCGTTGGCTACAACAAACAAACACACGAGGGTTAGACGTTTAGTTGTACTGTCCTTGTATCATGTCCTTATGTAGTGTCTCTAGAAAGTGTCCCTAGGTACTGTCCTTGTATCATGTCCTTATGTAGTGTCTCTAGAAAGTGTCCCTAGGTAGTGTCCTTGTATCATGTCCTTATGTAGTGTCTCTAGAAAGTGTCCCTAGGTAGTGTCCTTGTATCATGTCCTTATGTA
>JAOUQU010000032.1:3020270-3032352 GCA_028566735.1 Ammoglanis amapaensis
TGTATGTGTACCATTGTCTGTAAGCAGGAGTAGTGTGTGAGAGGTGTGTGTGTGAGTGTGTGTGCGTGTGTATGTGTGTGTGTGTGTGTGTGATATTAATAACCATAGTTGTAGTCATACTAGTGACAATCATAATAGTTAGAATGCAATCTACATATTTCAATAATCAATAATAGTACTAGTAATACGATCACACACACACGTTATAAAGATGAATTAACCATTATTATAACAATATGATAATATAGGAATGACATCAAAGATAGCTAGTATCATAATCATAATAGTGATTATCATAGTATTTAGGACATATATACATTTATAATAATAATAATAATAACAAGAGTAATAACAATAATAGTGGTAGTAACATAAACATACACTCGTTTAAACTATACTTAAAATGCATAATAATGACGTTAATATTTTTTAAATCTTGTGCACACGTTATAACAAACCAAGATGCTTCCTGTAGCTTGACATAAAAGCGACTTACAGAAGTTTATTATTACTTACAGAATATTACGATTATTGTTCTTAATCAGATTGTTTTATTTAGAATAAATAAATCTTAAATAAGTCGAATTCTATCATTATATCATTAAAATCATGACTAGAACCGTTCAGCACCACGGAGAGCAGAAGACGAACCAAACTACCCTGAACCCTAAAACTAGCGTGCAAAATAAACACTACATTACTGCCACCTTCCGGAGAGTCTTGTGAAGTACAACATTGTGAAATGACCAAACATTAAAAAACGTTAAAAATAAACGTAGAGAGATTCGGTTTAACTCTTAATAAATTAATGTGTAGAATTGTGCTATTTGTCAGTCATTTTATTAACAAGTTGTCTGTAATTAGAATTACTTACAACAAAACAGAACTAATATTTATTACACCGAGACGACAGGTCACACATCATCAGATTAGACATGACTTAACATTCGTAAATACATTTTTAAAAAGTTGTGAATTAACTCACATATATTTTATGCCTTCTATCCCGTCCACTAAAACTGTGTTAGTAGCAAAAACGAATCATAAGTATAAGTAGGAATAAAAACAATATTAAAGATGGTACAAAAGAAATAAAGTAAAGTAACAATATAACACACAAACAGTAACATATATCATTGCTTAAACATTTCAAAGAGTAAATTATTTAATAAACTGGGCAGATTTTCAAGGATCAGAACATTATTATAAACATGTTGATTCATAACTGGCCAAAGGTTTATATTGTGTTTCGCTGAGGCCTCATTGTCCTTAATGATAAATCACAGCATAGTTCACTGTTTAGTGCTATTAAGTCAGTGTTGAGATTTAACACAGCTGCCAGTAATTCATTATTAAACTTGGCACATTGGTGGAATAAGTAACGGGAGAAAATACTTGCTGGGAGTTTTTAGCAAGTATTTTAAATCAGCAAATATTCAGACATATTTTTAAAAAATGAGCAAGTTTAGCTACACCAGATTTGATCCTTTTATTATTAAATTGAGAATTGCATGTCCAGATCATCATCGCTGTCCTCGTGACGTTCTTCCTCGTTTTCAGCTCCCACCTTTACATTTCCTGTGATGTAATTATCTTCGATGAAGCCGTCGTCGTCCTCCACACGTCCTCCTGGGTCCTGGCAGTCCCTCATGCCGTAGTGAGAAACATTCGATGTCAGCATCCCGTCAACGCTGAACTGGCTGATACTTTCTCCAACTGGAAGAAGAGCTTCTCTGTAGCTGCCGAAAAAGTGCTGGAGGATCCGACTCCTCACGGCGACGACTATTACAAAGGCCACAGAGGCCACAGTGACCAACACGCCGACGAGGATCTGCCAGGTTCCTGAGGTTTCGGTGGCGGTTACAGTTTTGGAATCAGAAGCTAAATATGAACAGGATAAAGCAGAAACAAAGACGCATAATGTTTAACATTATGTTGTTTTTAACACAATGTTTAGATTTAATGGGTTTTTAAGTTTTTTAATGGGTTCCTTTGGGAACAGTGGATGCATTAAATATGCTAAATACATTAAAGAAATACAAAAGCACAAATAAAATATTCCAAACTTACACACACATTTTATAAATATAAACATAATTTGGTGGAATCTGATTTTTTATTTTCATTCAGCGTGGAACCTGCAGTACTGATATGTGTTCACTAATGTTTTACAGAATATAAAATAAATGTAAACCTGGATCAATGTCCCCAGTTATACAGTTTTAAATATGTAAAATGTTGATTTACCGTTTAGATGTGGTTCCATTATTGAAGGTTCCTTGACCACGAACTTGAATTCTATCCAGCAGCCTGTAAGAACATTAAACATTAAAATAAATATGTTAACATTACAGTTCAGAAAGATCCTAGTGATATAAATTCTGTAAAATTAAACATAAATTTCTGACTTTATGGCTTTGGTTTAGTAAAAAGCCATTTCCTGGTCCAGCATGAAGAGGAACCGATTATGATTATGGTTGTATTATTATGGTTATAATGACTTGATTATGAAGCATGCCGACGTCGGTGCCTGACCCAACAAACACACTTAACTAGACACAAATGACCAAAGTCAATATGTCTTAAGAGTAAAAACAGGTACTGCTTTCAAATGGGTCCCATTATGTTGAGAAATTGGACGTCTAATACATTTACGGTCAAAATGCTCTTGGCTTAATTTGCACTAAAATAGCTTTCAAGTTTTTTCTATTTGTTTGTTTTCACCCCACAACTTTTAAAAGTGGAATATCAGAAGAGAAACTATGTATATGTTCACTTACACATATTTACATACATATATACACATGTAACTATCGTTTATGTCACATTAACATTAGCAACTTTAAACATTTGATCAAAATTGTCTAAATTAAGTTAAATAAGCTAAAGCTATGATTGGTGGGTATTTAATTTTAAAGATACAAAGCTGGTCATCCTGAGTCAAGTACTGAGAATCACACAATACTAATAGTAACATTGAATATATATAAGAATTATCTACATACCAAAATCGTACCAAGCAAAATTGTGATGGTCTAATATCACGACGAAATGATAAATGTTAGATGTTTGGTTTTGGTAGTAACGTCTCTACTTGAGCAAAGGTTGAAGGACTGAAGGTGGATCACATGCCACTGTGTATTGGGTTGATAAATAATCTTTATGGCTGTCTGAGTTTTGGTCATGTGACTCGTTTTACATTCACACTGCTTCTGTAAACATTCCTGATGAATATCTGAACGTGTATGAGAGATTATAAACAGATCCGCTTACGGATACTTACAAACACATTATGGTTGAAAGTAGGTGGACACGCCGTTCCATAAGTTAATATGTTAATGAGATCCTGATGTTTATCTTACTGAATAACTTGTAAAAAGCCTTTATCATGAAGCTCCCACCATCATACTTCAGAGTTTCCTAGAATCATTCACACAATCGTTCATTCTTTTAACTCGACACGCTAAACTAATAGCCTGACGCGCACTTTGTCTGAGATTTATTGTGAAGATGATCTGCATTCAGTTACATCATTTATTATCTGCAGTTTTATTGAACACACTTTTTCTACTAAAGAGAATAATGAGTATAAGACATGTCATTTAATGTTTATTTTTTATATTTAGCGCTCTGGTTATGAGCATATGCCATTAAATATATACACACATAACTTACTCGAATCACTGATTTATCAGATTATTCAGACTATTATTAATTCTACTAGAAAGTCTCGACCTAAACAAAAAGTGCCTGATCATTGGATGGTTCTTTTACACTTGACAGACATTTACGCCTAATTTTATTATTAATAATAAAACCAATCATTACCAAAAAAATCGTATTTAAATATCAAATCTAGTTTGGTCAGACTGATGCTTTGCATAAATTCTGAATGGCATTAAACTGTATTTATCATTGTTTACAAGTCTTTTATTTGTCATCCGTAGCTGGAAACAATCTCTTTCCAATTGTCCCAAGATCCTAAATCCAGCTCCAGATTCCCCTAATGCAGCGCTGCCTTAATAGGATCACTGGCATTAACTCCGGGACAATACTGCCAGCTGTCAAAAAACCCGTAAGGGCCGGCCAGGTCCAGAACTCTCTCTCTCTAGAGAGAGACAGAGAGACAGAGAAGTAAAGACTACAGTACTGGACATTCTGATGTCACCACGGCTTGGATTGGATTGGATTGGATTGGATTGGATGTGTCCCAGCAGAGCTGGTGACTTTTTATGCTGCACGGTTACCCTCCGGTTGATTGGACACTGTTCTGGACTTTTTGTTTCTGGACTTTTTTGGCCATGCCGCTGGTTGCCGTGTGGAGCAGAGTGAAGAACGTCTGCCGGCAGAATGGCTTGCTCATCATGTCGGTGTTGGCCGTGGTCGTCGGATGCCTGCTGGGATTCTTCCTGAGATCCAAACATCTCACGGAACAGGTGAGTCGCAGCCTCTTGTGTGTTTGAAGACTCATTCAAGAATCTAGAGATGGAAGCTTAGAGGTGGAACTTAGATAATGGTTTCCTTCCACAATTTTGTTGTTGGACCCTTGAGCAAGACTCTTAATTCTCATTGACTGTTCAATGTAACTTTGTACATTTTATAATGTCTTAAAAACGTCTACTAATGTTGAAATCGCCAACATAAAATCACACCAAACTTCAAACCAAGTCTTATAGATCCTGAATCGTTTTAATTTTTAATACAGCAAAGCCTACCAACAAACAAGCCTCACACACACAAAAACAAACATCGACTGTAAAGAACGTCCAGTACAGCACACGAATACAAAACAGCAGCTGTGCCTTAATCCCGTTATGCTGTTTTTATAGGAGGTGAAGTACTTCCAGTTTCCCGGCGAGCTGCTCATGAGGATGCTGAAGATGCTCATCCTACCGCTTGTAGTCTCAAGGTAAGTGGACAATGATATTAAGGTCAGTTATACAGATCTACGCGAGGTAGTGTGCTACATTCACCGATCATTAATCTATTCGATAAAACGTGCTGCATGCATTCAAGGTTTCGATTAGAAATCGATTAGAAACTTGGACCCCTGAGCACGTCAGTTATTCACACATTTATTTCTGTTCTCTCTAGTAGCACAATACTTGGAGTTACAGCTTACACGTCTCAAGCAGTTCTGTGTACAAGTGTGTAATCTTTTAAACCTTCTTTAATTCGTATCAGATTTAAGAATCTCTACCGACTCTATCAGTAGAACTTCATTTTTCTTGACGACATGCATCTTTAAACCATCTTGTAGTGAAGCAAGGAGTCTCTAACAGCACTTTCCCATCTCAGGATTACTGTAATGCTCTTGTGGAGCAGAGGTAAGCGACAGTAAGCTCCAGATGGTCCAAAACTAACACCATGCCGCCTCGTTGGGTATCTAAAGATGATTCGGTCAGGCATGATCAGCGTCGTCATCATTCTGTCAATAATAAACAATAATAAAAACAAATAATAAACAATTTCAACACAATACAGAGTCCGTGTATGATCCACTTTCCTTTAAGTTTGATGTCTGGCCTGGCAGCCCTGGATGCCAAATGCTCGAGCCGCCTGGGCATCATGACCATCTTCTATTACCTGTGGACCACCTTCGTGGCGGTGGTGGTGGGCATCGTGATGGTGATTATCATCCACCCTGGGGGAGCAGCGCAGAAAAAGGACTCGGAAAACAGCAGCAAAGCCATCATGAGTTCCGCCGATGCCCTGCTTGACCTCATCCGGTAGGAGAGTGTTAAATCTTCTTTACTGACCACTCGATGAGCTTCAGGCCAGAAAGGTTGAGCGCATATTGTAGGCTTCCTTAAAACCAGCTGAAACTTTCATTAACGCTACGGTCCTCACGTCATCACTTAACCCTGTTCCACCTCTTAGTCAGATGGAAAAGGAATGTCCAATCATGTAGCACGTGCCAAACCATGTCAACTCTGCCTACGCTAAGCTAATTAGCCTGTCCTTAAGATGACTGAGTCACTGTGTCACTTAGCATCACAAACCATCCCTATCCTATTTATTTTTACCACATTTTACCACATGTACACAGATGTTTACCGACGACTGACTTCACCTTATGTAGGTACTAAAACAACAAAAAAACATTTTCTTCTTTACTTTAATAGAAACATGTTTCCTGCCAACCTGGTTCAAGCCACATTTCAGCAGGTGAGAAACTTAAACACCGTAAAGTTGTGAAAGTTTCGTCCGATCCCTGTCATGGTTCGGCCAACATAAACAGATACGTAATTGATCTTTATTTTGGTGGCTAGTATCGTACCAGGAGCATTCCTATCTTGAAGGCGAAACCGGCGTCGATCCAGGACCAAAATGAGGCCACCACCAGGCGCGTATTCATCTACGGTGTCGCAGAGGAAAACAGCTCAGAGATCCAAAACTTCTCTTTGGATTTGACTCCCCCTCCGGACGTGGTCTTCCGGACAGTGCCGGGCACCAGCGACGGCATGAACGTCCTTGGTATCGTTATCTTCTCGGCTACGATGGGTGCGTGGACAAATACATACAAGAATGTTTTGAAACTATTTAAGTATTTATCAACGTGCTTAAAAAGTCCCAGAGGAATATTTTAATGAATCTTAATACAGTGTAATTACAGCTTATTAACCTCTAAACTGGATTAAAGTTGTCGAAGATCCAACAAACGTTGGGTATGAAACTTACTGGGCTCATTCAAAAATGAAGTGGATGTTTTTTTATTCTTTTTAAAGGTATAATGTTGGGAAGAATGGGACCCAGTGGCCGTGCACTGATCAACTTCTGCCAGAGTCTGAATGAAGCAGTACTGAAGATTGTAGCCATTGTTATCTGGTAAGTGTTTCCGTCAGTATTTAGACTTTATTATGTGATTACTTGAGTTTTTATGTGCATCTGTACTAAGCAGTTTGGTGTCACTGTACGTTTATTAAAATAAGTCAGTGCCTTGTTGACTTTGTGGATGTCTTATGTACAGGTATTTCCCTTTTGGGATCGTTTTCCTTGTGGCTGGCAAGATTCTGGAGATGAATGACCCTTCCGCGATGGGGAGACAGTTGGGCTTTTACGCCATCACGGTCGTCATGGGTCTTATCCTGCACGGCCTATTTATCCTACCCGCCATGTACTTCTTCATCACTAGGAAGAATCCCATTGTTTATATCCGCGGTATCCTGCAGGCTTTGCTCATCTCGCTCGCCACTTCATCCAGGTGAGTGAACTTGAAGTCGGTAAACAGGACAAATGAAAATAGCTTTTATTGGTTGAACAAATGTAAATTTGTAAAGGCTGTAGCACGGCGGCTTAGTGGTGTAAAGCTGTGGCTTCACACCAAGAAGTCCCGAGTTCAATTCCCAGGTTGTCTTTCTGTGCGGAGTTTGCATGTTCTTTCTGTGTCCACAGCCTAAAAACATGCATTATGCACTAGGTTGATTGGAGTTGTGAAATTGTCTTGTAGATACGCACAGTTCCCGAGAGCACTATGAGGGTTTGAGAAAAACCTGCAACCTCTTCATATTTCCGCCACCTCATACATTTTAGAATAGATTTTGTCATTGTGATAAATTGGTTCCTGTATTAATAAATCATTTCCAATAAATTGTCGCCTTTAGCTCCGCCACGTTGCCCATCACCTTCAAGTGCCTCCTGGAGAACAACCACATCGACCGGCGAATCATCCGCTTCGTCCTACCGGTCGGTGCCACCATCAACATGGACGGTACAGCGCTCTACGAGGCCGTGGCAGCCATCTTCATTGCCCAGGTCAACAATTACGACTTGGACTTTGGTCAGATCATCACCATTAGGTTTGGACCCATTAACATCTACCAATAGTATCTTAAATCTGTAACCTTTTTAGATCTGGCCAAAAATCCTCGACTCTTCTATACAGTGTTGCCAAAAAATATCTAAACTCCTGATCTTGATGGACAGTCTATTCTAAAAATATTAATGCGGACTTGTGTACAATGATAACAGTCCCCGATCTTTGAAGAATGCTTTCCACAGACTTTATTTGTGACAATTCTGATGTGACAATAGTGATAAATTGGATCAGAAGCTCTGGTTTGAATTGATCCTTAAGCTTTTCAGAATGTTATAACATGTTTAAACCTTTTCACCTGTTAGCAAACAACGGCTGAGTTTGTAACACCCTTGCCGTGCCATAAAAACTGATGGCCTTCACTTATTGCATTTCTCAAAACAAGACGCTTTATAATTAATTGTCAGGTTCCCTTCGAGTGGGTCGTTTTACTTTCGGTTGAATAATGATGAATACAGTGATATGAATTATCACCATGGACTTTCCCAGCATCACCGCAACAGCGGCCAGCATCGGCGCAGCAGGGATCCCTCAGGCCGGCCTGGTAACGATGGTGATCGTGTTGACGTCAGTGGGGCTTCCGACTGATGACATCACACTGATCATAGCTGTGGACTGGGCTCTGTGAGTACATACTCATATCCGCTCATATACAGCGCCCCCTTCTGTCGGGTACATGTCTAATTGTTTTTTTTTTTTTAATAACGTGACTCGTATTTAATTAAAAATCAAACTGAATTTTAGATGTAGCTTACATAGTAACCCGGTCTGACTTGAAATCAGCATATTAATACTTTTTTTTTTTAAATGTATTGAGTCCAGAAAGAGGTCAGAGTTCTGAGGTTATTACCATGGTGACATCACATGACTTTTGCGCTGATACTGATGTCTGACTCCCCCACCCCTTTTCAGGGACCGTTTCAGGACGATGGTGAACGTGATGGGAGACGCTTTGGCTACGGGGATTATGGCCCACATATGTAGGAAAGACTTTCAAAAGGAAGATGAAGGGGTGAGATTTACTCATTGTATCCCACAACCACTTGTCCTGGCTCTGAAATGCTATAGAACACGTGTTGCTGTTGGTGGACAATTTAGACACACCTCATACAACGTTCTTACTTGGTCAGGTCATGTGATCCAGCACTTGGCCAGAGGTCTGGACAATTTAGACATGGAATACTAAGGAGGTGTTCAGACTTTGGACTGGTCCAGTACTTCTAAGTATGTTACACATGTATTTCTTTTGTTTTTCCTCAACGATAGATTCCGCTGATCTGTGAGACCAAACCCACCATCAGCATCCATCAGATGACGTCCTACCAGAGGAACGGCTGCTTCCAGCCTCCTTCCACGGGACTCGGGAAACCCGTACGTCTCTCTCCCGATGTGGCTCGGCTCGTCCGGCTGGAGGAAGGGAAGCACCCGGAGCAGGAGAGGAAGAGGAAAAAGACCAGGAATTCCACAAACCACGAAGAGAAGCAACATTGTACCATCGACATGAACGGTTTAGAGACCAACGTCTAGACTTGCTCAGAGCTCAAGACAACAGTGCCTGATTTTATAAGTTTCCAGCATCCAAAACTAGAAAATATTTGGACAAATGTTTGGATTGAATAGTTTTTTTTCCATCTTCATACAGAACATTAAACAGGAAGAATAAATGGATCGAGGAACTCTGGACTCTCTTCTAGAGGTTCTGTTGGCTGGTGTGGTCAAGCTCTGATAACCGGCGTCCACCAGATGCTACTTGGGGTTTTTAACGTCACATTTTACATTCATGATGAGAAACGGAATCGTTTACATGGAAACAGCAAACAGAAAAACAATGTCCCGCTTGGGAATCGAACACAGGACCTTTCCGAATACAGAACTACTAACATGCACGAATAGTTCGTAGTTTGGAACGTTGGAGAACATTCTGTAATCAAAACCAACACAGACCTCCTGCATATTAGGACATTTTATTACTAGAAAAACCCATCAGGAAAGATTAATGTCACATTTTTACACATTTGTTACATTTACAATTATACAAACTGTTAAAGTGGCTGAGCGCTGATCGTAAATAGAAAGGTAATGTTTTTTAACATAATGCTAAACGTTTTAGTTTGCATCTCGGCTCTCTTTCTAATTCCATTCTAATTCATGGTTACCACATCAAGCTCATATTTGTAAATCAAAGAGTTTAATTTATTATTTAAATTATTCATCTTTAGGCACGTGTGGCGTTGTGTAAGTGCATAACGGAATGAAAAGTACTTTAAATCCTTCTTCTGTATCTCTCAAGGTGAAGGAACGCTGTTCCTTCTCGACAGGACACAAGCGATGAAAGTCAAAACAATGTCGTGCACAAGATTGTCTCTATATATGTTCGTGCCTCGATATTGTTTTAATATCGATCAGCTAAGACCGGAGAGTAAACAGTAACGTGACAGTACCCTCAGAATCTAGCAGTAATGCAGTGAATGATTTTGCGGTGCTTAAAGAACTGCAACTTTAGTCATATTGAAGATCAAACCTGAAGAAATGTCGTTATGAAACCGCTGGTGGGTTTACAAACGAAACACTGTGTATTATGATGCTGTTTGCTTTGGGAATTTCCCCCCCCACCAACCTTCATCCTAATTTAGAATCATTTAGAATAACATCCGGCTCATTAAATAATAATTACTAATCATGAAATGCAGTAATGTAGATCCCCAGCAGATCTACTGTAAATCAACCGTAGCAGCAGAGACATTCAGGTTAAACTAATGCATCCATAATTATGTGTGTATATATATATATATAAATGTGTGTGTGTGTGTGTCTATAAAATAATTTTTGCCAACTGTAATCCATATATATAATTCCACACACACACAAAATCAGTTCCACGATACGACTGGTTTCTTTACAGTTTGGCTTTGCCCGGGGTCAGCTGTAAATTCTGTAGCTTCATCGCCATTGCCATGTTCCCAGTGATCTTCAGCTTCCCTTGGAAGAAGGCCTTGGATTAAAAAGAAGAAAATAAAAGTCACTGGAGAAGAAATATTAAGTTAATTATATTAACGTTAATAATATCTGGTTAATCAAATAAATAAGCTACGGTGTATAAACTAACCTGAACAAGGAATCTTCACGACGATTAACAGTAGAGATCAGAACTACTGTACATACTTTAATATGATTTTATCTGCCTTTATTCTTATTTATTGTACAGTAACATAATTTTATCTGCTTCTAACGGTTTTCTAGTGATTTTTCTATTGCAGTATTTGTGCTGGACAAACGTAAAGTTCAGCATTCTGGCTTACAGAAGAACTTACAGTTTGCGGGTTCAGTTTTCCAGTCATCAGGTCGATGAGCTCTGCGTCAGCCATTAGAATTGTGCAGTCGGCTTTTTTGCCTGGGAAAATTAGAAAGAATATGATTTATTGTCCATAAATAATTTAACATAAGTCTATTAAATCCAAATCTGACTGCGGCGAAGCTCAACCCGGCTGTGATCGAGTCTGTTAGCACAGATGAAACACGGATGGTTTCGCTGCTACGTATAAACACCAGAATGTCTTTAAGGCAAACTAACGAGGAAAGTTCATGAAGCAAGGACGACAGAATAAGATCTGCAGAGATTCTGTATGTTATCTTGAGATCTGGACATGTTTTTAATAAACTGAAGAGATTACTGAATGTAAACGGGGACAATAATTGTGACACAAAAAATCATTTGGGGTTTGCTTCCAGCTTTGTGCTTCATCTGTGTCCCGTTTTGTTCCTCTTTTACAAGTGTGTCAATATTTGTATTGGAAAATGAACTCAAAACACCCAGAGGTTTGGTACGAGAACCCGACACACACACACACACACACACACACACACACACACACACCATCAGTGTTCTGAGATGAATTTAATATTCAGATCCAGAAGGTCGACACGCCTCTACATTAAATTCAACAACAACAACAAAGATACTGACAGACCTGCATCATTGTCCACTGATCCTTTGCCATTCTTTACATCCACGACCCACAATGCCTCCCTTCCACCGGGGCCATCTTTCACTTTGAAGGCGAAAACGCCTCCGATTTTTTTCACAAATGTTTCACCTTCCTGGATGTAGAAAAAGTCTTGGTAGTATTTATATACATATATATATATGATGATGATGATGATTTGTACCCTACAGTCGAAATCGACCCTCATCGTTACCGATCCCAGAGTATTTCGGCAAGTTCATTTTACAGGGTAGGTTGCCAGGTCTTTCCCCAACCCTGTATC
>JAOUQU010000032.1:3040749-3070434 GCA_028566735.1 Ammoglanis amapaensis
TTAATTATATAATTATTATTGTGACGTCACAAGTGTGTATCAAACTGGTCGCCCGCCGCATTAGTTGGTACCCCAAAGGTAGCCCGCAGCTTCAAAAAGGTTGGTGACCCCTGATCTACATTGTCTTGTGTGTGCATGTGTGTGTGTGAACTGGCTGACTGACCTCCTTTGACAAGTTGCCGTGCCATATAAAGCGCAGTGGAACCAGTAGAGCAGTTATTATTAACGTTGATTATAGGGATACCTGACAGACCCAGGCTGTGGTAGATTGCTCGCTGACCACATGTAGAGTCGCCTACAAAAAGCACAGAACAAATCATTATTATGTTTCCCTTTCGCAAACTGGCAAGTTGGACTGAACAAAAGAACTTCGATAACAATAATCTCAGTGAGATGAAAGTGCATACCATAAACATATCCCACACAGGCTTGCTCGACGGCAGAGTACGGGATTCCTGCATCGGCCAAGGCTTTCTCTCCTGGAAGAAAGTAGCGTCAAGTCTGCAAAGGCACTGATTGCTTGGTCATTGTAGAAGATTCCATAAAGCAAACCTACCTGCTTCTTTGGCCATGTCTGGATAATCACCATCTCTCGCTCCTGGCTTATCAAACTACAGATTTGGATTAAACAATGGATCACTAAATGTCCCAATTATGATTAACCAGTGATGAGAACATCAGCTGCATTTTTTTTGTAATAAGTAATCAAACCAATGATCGTTTCAATCAGTTGCAATACCGTTCCTGTTACTGACTAAATGCGTACTTTAATTAAAAAAAAAGCAGTTTTATTTAAAAAAATGTAGTGACGCCTTATAAGACTTTAGGGAACCATTAAGGTAGTCAAACGGAATGTTTCAATAAGAAACTAATATATAGTATATCAATAATTTTTATATGTTGCTTATGACAATGATTTTATTTTGAATGTTTGATGGCCCGTTGCGTCGTCTCACAGAAATATTAAAGTCTTGTAGACTGGTGTGTGTGTGTGTGTGTGTGTGTGTGTGTGTGTGTTCATCATTTATACTATTAAGTCTCCATCTCCAACAGTAATGTTATACATCTCAAACAGTACTGTTATAAATACTGTCCATGGTAATTAGTAACTTTTACAATAGAGTAACTTTTTTAACTAGAAACTATAATTAATTTAATTTTAAAGTAATGTGCACAACAATGGCTAGTTTTTATATTAAATTTAATATTTATCTGATCCACATTATCTGGATTATTATGTTAATTTCCATCTGTTATTGTGTCACACACACACACACACACACACACACACACACACATTGAACTGTGCACCCTGACCAAAGCGCAAATGTAATCTTAATTAAGATAAAGCATTAAAATGACATTTATTCTCTCTTATTATATATTTATATATATATGATTATGCTTCTTAGACACATTATTATATATTCGGACAGGCTTTTAATGGAACACCTATCGATTGAATTCAACTAAATAATATATAAATAAGGTACTTTGCATATATAACAATCCATATATGTCATCCCAGATTATGTCATGTATATAATAAAACACAACAATACCAGTAAAAAAGTATAAAGTTATGAGCTATGCTAACAGAGAGCTGAATGCTCTACTTTAGCTACAGCGGCTACACAAAGTCGGCAGAAAAAAAAAGACTCACAACATAATATAAACAATATTTAGTATTGTTTTTTTTACCTTCGTCATCCCAACACCAACAACAAACACTCTGTTCTTTGCAGGAGCCATTACTTTACTTTACAGAGTTAAAAAAGAGCGCAGCGTTACACTTGACAGTTTCTAGAACCTTTAAACGGGAGTCAGTTGCATGAATCGACTCACTGATTCGAAGCAAATTTCTCTAAACGACGTGTCGATTCCTCGCAGTGAAGAATCAATTGAGCAGTGCTGTGTTGTGGCCGGTAGACGGCGCTAATATGCATTTGCCTACCATCCATGATACATATTTAATGTATAAAAAATCATTTCAATACATGTAAAATAAAGTCCACTGTTGCTAACCTATTATATGACTATAAATCATTTAATAATTAATTGCTCTTTTATGCATAGACATCCTTTTTAATAAACAAGGGCACAATGGCTAGGGTTGCAGGGGTATGCTGAGCTACAGCTCAGAGATGTGTTCACCACTGCCCCCTAGTGTGTCAAAGTATCACATAGAGCCCATTTCATGAAAAAAAAAAAACAAGACAATCAACAACATTTTCACCACGATTTATTATCACTGCTAGCTGGAATTGTTCTTCAATGTCTCAAGTAAAAAAATGTTCTTATGAAAACAGTCCAACCAAACCCACAATCTCAGATCTAAACATCAGAAATGGTCTTCGTTTTGACACGTTGTTACTGGACGCCTTGTTCTCCAGTAATTTTTCTGAAGCCCTCAGCACTTGATAAACTGATGTGTGACCTCATAGATCCCAACGGACTCACTGGCCTTTTCATCATAGTCTGTCCAGTCCTTAAAAAAAAGAATGGCAACTTCAATGACAACTGTAACATTGACTTTGTTACACATGCCATACGTATTAAGTGATGCTGAACGTTTATTCACCTTCTCCTGAAGATTGATTTCGGGGAACTGCGTAGTCGTCTCTGCACCCCGAGCAGCAAAGCCAGCCTGCAAAGAAATACATATATTTAAATGTGGCAAAGCTGTTCAACCATACTGACTAGTTGTGTGTGTCTCTCTCTGTGTGTGTGTTTTATTTAGTCAGACCTGTACAAACAAATAACCAAAGTAAAACACATTTTGTTTTGTTTTTTACCTGAGGCTGAAAGTCAACCGGTTCAAGGCCTCGACATTCAAACTGCACCATTGTCTTAAACTTATCACTGTCCTCCATCTTGAAAAAAACAATCAATATTCAATATGGTGATGTGTAGTGTTTCATTTATCATTCATTATCATTCACAAGTACAACCGAACACAGATATGATTCTTCAATTCGCCTTGCCTGTATGTTTTGGACTATGGGAGGAATGTAGACACACAAGTAGAATATGTACATAAAGCCATGGGTCTGCCCGAGACTTCTTGCTGTAAAGTGACAGTGCTACGCATGAAACCACCATGCTGCCTATATGGAGTTTAGCCACCCTCAGTGTGGAACGTTCCCTTATTACACAGTAGCACTTTAGTAGTAATATGGTACTGGACAGACAAATAATGTTACCGGAAAAAGTAAAGAGGAATTGTCAATTGTATTAGTCACAAGTTTGAGCTCCACAGTGTAAAGCAATGTTAAAATCCTAACCATTAAATAAACACTTACATTATACGGCTTGATGGTGTCTTTCAGGATATCTGAGGATGAAATGTATTAGAGAAAATCTATTAAAAACTGCCAGATGTTGTAGCGATATATATAGTCACATCATGGTGTTCAATTTACACCATGTCTTTACCTATAGAGTTCTCACGAGAACACAGCTTACACTTCTGGACCATGCTGGCACTGCCTCTGCCTCCCTTGAGAGGCATGCTGTCCTAAAGAAAGATCTCGTCAATAAATAAAAACATACTGAACACGCAGACTCCCGTTCTCGTAATCAACTTTAAAATAAATACATATATTCATACAAAAATATCCTGACATAATAAAAAATGGAACACAATAACAACTAAATGTGCAGACAGAAGAACACAATACATCGATACTATAACAGACAGCATCTGTGGTTAGAAAACTGGGCTTATGATTGGAAGGTTGCCTGGGTTCGATAATGGCCGCATTTACCCTGTGCATCGACAACATTTACACACAAACACACTAGGGGGCAGCAGTGAATACACATGCCCGGCATGATGGGCAGCTCTAGTCACAGCTTCCAGGGAGCAATTGAGGGTTCAGCGCCCCCTAGTGTCAAATCTCAGATCACAAGTCCAGTTCTCTAACCACAGCTGCCATCATATTAACGACATTATAATAACCATTATAATAACCATTTAATAATGATACACGCTACCTACCAATAATGTGATATACTGCCATTTTTCTGAGACCTCTCCGCAGTTACCACACTTGAGCTGCAGTTATATAAAAAATAAAAAAGCAAAGATATATTAGATAGAAAAGTGCATGCAATTAAACCGCTGTGTGGAAAAAACACTTACTAAATTGGCATTAACGTGATTGATGCTAGACCCATTTAATCCAGTTTGTTTTGGGGGGGAAAATCACAATCATGAATTCGTGCGTCTTACTTAAAAGGCTGAGTGATTCTAATATCGTTAATAAATGTGGTATTAAGTTTATTACACAATGGCGTTCAGCGTTCCTTGACATCCAATGGCTGTCCTAAATAGCCCTACGTTCCCTAGTATGGCGCCCTACAAGGCGTGTAGCGTCAACTAAACGAGTGCACTACGTAGCAAAAAAGTACTCAATTGAGACTCGGCCATACAACTGACTCAAATAGACTGAAATAAGAACCACGCATTATTTAGACATGGAACTTTTCCCCTATACCCTTATATCTAACATTAAATGATTTAAAATCAACCTTCTAATGAAGAATCGTGTATGTTTGTTTGTTTTAGCACGAAGCTAATTTACCTTTAAATACCAGCGAAAGTCTTCCCCGTCAGGTCTCACATTTGTAACGTTCTCCAGCGTCGCTTTAAACTGCAAACCGAATTTCTGAGGGAAGCAATAACGGCGTTATAAACACGCATTTAACGCGATATGAAGCGCAAATGTAAGCGCACCTACCCCCATGTCGGCTCACGTTAACGACTTTCTGGTGGTGTTTCGTACATCTACGTAAACTACGTACAAGTGCACTACGTACCAAGCACGTACAGTTCAATTCGTGCCCTACTTAGTGCACTTCGTATGAAAGGGCCGATCAATTTAGAACGCGCGCCTGGACAGATAAAGATGACAACGTGGATCATCAAAAGTTTTTATTTATTTGAAAATACAGTCAGTGAAATCTTTAATCTACGAACAATCTATAAACAAACAAAAATAAATTCATGTTTAAATTGTAAGTGATACTACTACAATTCAAGTAATTCTCTGGACATAGAAAAATCATGCAATCACCCAGTTTAGGTATAAAATAGCACGTTTTGGCCACGAGACTTGTGAAGTCCAAAAATGTTTACAAAGCTTTATTGTAAATTCAACCAGATGTAGAACCTCAAATCTAAATGCAACGTTCCTAGCAGCAAACTGATCTTGCACCATATTAAATCTTGACCTTCAATTAAAAATAAAACGATCCCTTTACTATTCAAGTAATAAAGCAACGGTAATAAAAATCTGACCACTTGCATCAAAGCCAGAAAGACTTTTTGCATGAAGGATAACCTGACCCACCCCGCCACCGTTCCTGAGCTCTGGTTTTAAAAATTTAAGGGCATCTTACACTGACACAGATCTTAAATCATAACTGTCCATACATCACCGCACACCACAGCGCATCATTTATTCACAACAGACCAAAATGACAGCACTTGTGCAAACAGAAAGCCCTCAAAAAAGATTAAAGTAACCAAACATTTCAAAAAAAGTCATAACAGCCAGGACGGACATCTGTGCACTTCTAGTTAATGCTGTTGAAGAGATGATTGAGGAACGACATCTTTCCTAGAAGTGCAGCACCATCGTCAGCAGCAGTAGCAGGAAGGGACGGTGAGGTCAGTGAGGTCTGCTCGACTCCGAAGTCCGTCTCTGTCTCTGAGGAGTTGTGGTACCGTTTGCGCAGCCGTTCTGGCGCTTCACAAAGCCACCGTTAAGAATGTCCTGAATGTGCTGCACTATGAGGTTTATCGCGACTGCAAAAAAAGGGAGGAACAGATCACCAAGAGGCTGATTTAAGTTGTTTACCTTTTATAGTTTTCCTTTTACATATGCACCGTAGACCAATTAACCGCCACAACACTATCGGATGTCAAGTTTTTGAGGGTCGCGTTTGTGTTTACCCTCCGGGGGAGTCTTTTTTAAATGCTTTTAAATGTTGGATCTGGGTGCACCAGTTAGACAGACAGTGACCATTTTAGACAAAACAGCCTTACCAAGGTTATCAGCACCACGTGGGATGATAACATCTGCATACTTCTTTGTCTGAAAAGGCAGCGAAGAAACGCCACAGCTTTCAATATGTGGGGCAATTTAAAAATACACGTTTTCAGAAGTTTAAAAACGTCTACCCACTGGAAGACAAAATTCCTCGAAGGCTGGCTTTACAAAAGTGATGTACTGGGACAGGACCTGCTCCAGCTCCCTGCCTCGGTCACTGATATCACGCAGAACTAATACAGAATCAAACACAAACCATATTTTCACTCAAATATCGTCAAGTGTTGATAATTTAAAGCTAACAGAGTTTGGACTGCTTGTACCTCTTCTGGAGAGCCGAGTGTCAGCGTCTGTGTCTACAAATAGCTTCATCTGGAATAAGTCACGAATCTCCTGTGTGTAGAACATGAGAATGCCCTCAAAAAGGACCACGTCGGCTGGGTACAGTGTTATGAATTTGTCTTTTCTGAGAAGGAAGAAGTCAGGTTAGATACAAGATTCAGAAACTATTTACAGAAAGCTAAAAACAAATGGTGTACAAACATTACTGGCTGGTTTGTAGGGGCGCACCGATACACAAAGTGCAATACGACAGGATTCAAGACCAAGTTGGCTCTGACCTGGAATGAGTGACGAAGTCGTACTCTGGGATGTGAACCGTCTTGCCCTCCAGAATGTCATGAAGAGTCTTCAGGATGAGCTCAGTGTCAAAAGCATCTAGATACAAACAAAAGAAAAAAACACCACAAAGTTACCAAAACTAAAATCATCGCTGGGTTTCCATGATTTGTGCACTGAACTATTCTGCGTTGTTGATCAGTGCTGGTGAGCTTATTACCCGGATGGTCAAAGTTGAACTGGCCCTTGACAGCCTTGGCTTTCTGCTCGGGCGTGAGCGCTTTGTAAAAGCTGTCCTGGCTCAGCGTGGCCACCTGACGCTGCCGATGATCGATCTTGTTCTGGCCCAGCAGCTCCATGATCTTGGCACATACTGACGACTGCAGATTTGACAAAAAAAATTGCAATGCAATTAAAGGGTAGTGTATGTTTCATATCATAATATATAGTTTGTTTTTTAGTTTAACTATGTGGCATGTTGTTGTTTATGCACATGCCTACACGTGACGTAACAAAACTAGCACCCTGGGAAAGTTACCTTCACCGTGATCGCGTCACTGTGACGTCACGTTGTAAACACACAGACAATCAACCCCAAACGACCCCCTTTAAAAAAAAACCGGGACTACGTTCTGATCGGATCTTAAATTTATCAGACATGCACAGAGACCATTATCATCATCATCATCATCAAATAAAGACCTGCTTTACCCGACCACGTGCTGCCGGACGGATACCGCGGCTGTAAAAAAAAAAAAGGTCCAATTAAACTACAAATTATGCGCAATTAATTGTGTTTATCTAAAGCAAAACCAATAAGCCCGGAGACCCGTGAATTAGTTAATTAAAAACACACGTTGTATTTGAATAAACAAACTTTAAACAAATGCCACGAGGTCTCGCGCGCTTCAACCGTTACACAAAGCCTCAACGAAACGCTCGAGCGCGTCAAGAAAAAGAACCAAAACACGACGCGGGAAAAGAAAAACAAGCACAAACCTTTCCGCTGGCCGTTCCGCCAGAAACACCGATAAGAAACGGTTGTCTAACCGCATTGCCGTTCTCACCGTGGTCCTGAAGCCGCGTCTCACTGTCGCCAGCCATGCTAGTACTCGGTCTGTCGCGATCCCGCCGCCAGGTCTAATCCCAAATCGCTCCGAAATCCATCTCTATGCACACGTACGTATACGACTCTTAACTGTACTTCTAGGTCACTTTGTGATAAAAAACCTACCGATTTGGAACACGCCCTAAACTTCTTCGCTCTGCCACGCGGTCTCAAGTCAAAGGCGATTTCAATTTAGTCCGTAGTGCCCTAGAAATGGCGCTAAAGACATCTATTTAACCCCCTACCTAGGGCACTTGGGTAGGTGATTTTGCTGCGTTTAGGACACCAACACATTATTTTAAAGTGCTGTATGAAACTAATTTTAACAAATCTGATTCATTTACAAAATATGATTAAAACCGTGAACTAGAAATGACATAAATAAACATATATACATAATAAACGTTTCATTAGTGTTTATTTACTTCTTATTGTTATGTAGTATGTTGATTATTTGTAGTATGTTAAATGTTTTCTCTTTGACCGAAGGACTGAAACAAATTTACAAACAGAAGTGGTTTTTTAAGTTTATTGTGAAGTTATAAACGAGATTAAACATTTAAAAAATAATTTAATTTCTTGAATGATCACACTACTTGATAGTGATTATCTTTAAAAACAATCAGTGACAAACATTTATGATATAAGTTACATGGTATGTCTGATTCTTTGGCTTTATGCCGGATGTCCTTCCTGCCTCAACCCTCCCTATTGGTCTTGGGACAATGTAATGGTATGACAATTCAGTATCTTCAGTTAGCCTTGTGGCACGCCTTGGCTTTGGACTGTGGGAGGAAACTGTTGCCCTAAGTAAGTTCCCAAAGCAAGTCCACCACAGACTCTCTTTGGACTCTCTGGGTTTTACTTGTGTATTTAACAGTCTAAAGACATTCTGCGGTTGGAATGGCAAAACAGTTAAATCATCTGCCTGTCCGTCTGTCCATCCATCATTTAGTTTTACCACTACTTAATCCTTTTTACAGTCATGGTGGGGCACACACTGGGTGAATACACTAAACACCTGAACAGGTTATCAGTCAGTTGCAGGGTACGGAGACAAACAAACAAACACACACACACACACACACACACACACACACACACACACCTGACACACACAGTTAGCCTGACTGCATGTCTTTGGACTGTGGGATATAACCGGAGCACCAGAGGGAAACCACACACATCAAACCCGGGACTTCTTGCTGTGATAATGACTCCTATTAAATCACATATAGCAATAATTAATGTGTTAATGTCTTTTATATGTACAGTGCATATGAAATATACATTTGATCGACCTTATTTGGGACCAATAGAAACGAGCAGCTCGTTAAGCCCGCCTTTTTTGTAACGATAGGCGGGCTTAATGTGTAGTAGGCCGCGTCTCAAATTAACAACTAGTAGACTAAATGCGAAACTAAATATGCTCAGTATATTAATATTATAAGTGGTTTAAGTCAACGGGCGTTTTTATTTTTCACACATCCACATTTATAGCCGGATTATTCCCAGATGGACATTTATAAAACGACGTATATGGGCAACGGTCGTATGAGAAGTGCACTAGTTTTGATTAGTAAGGTAGGGCGCATGGATGTGAATTGAAACACAGCCCGAAGTTGGAAGCGAGGACTCATAAAACCAGTGGGAGTTCAGTCAAACTACACACAGACGAAAGTAAGTTCAATAATATTGCATTTTCTCAACGTTTAATTCAAACATCAAAGAAGCTTTATTTGTCAAATCTATATTACAAGATCTGAATGCGTAATTATGCAATCCTGTACAATAACGCGTCTGAATATGTCAATTATATGCACATAAAAAATAATTTTTGAATGCACTTTATTGGTTTTGCAATGTTTGAGTCAAGCAGTGCATTGTTAAAATAGTTGTTGACTCGTTTATATGCATTGGAAATGCTATTAAGTATTGTCACAATTGGCAGCACCAATATGAACATAACCATGCATTACATTTAAATGTTGAGCTAAATAAAATTTAAAAAATATGCTGAAATACTTGTTTTATCTTCTCTGTATTCAGCTCTTGTAAATGTTTCTACTGCATCAATACTAAAGTGCCCCTGAGCAAAACACAGAGTCACTAACTGCTCTCCGGGCGCTGTGGCTAGGGCTGTTAAGCCTTTCCGTCATGTGTGCTCATTACTGCCCTCTAGTGTGTGTTTGACAGTATGTGTAAAGCTATGTTTCAAGGCACGGCCCAATCTGCTTAATTTTTTTTAGTGATGCGTCTGCTTAGCTCAGCTCTGACCACAAACCTTCACCACTGTGTACGATTCACCCTAAAGAGAGCAGCTTCATCAGGGACCATGCAAATCCATGATCCTCTAAACTTCTGGGGTGGCAGAAGAGTCGACACGGGGGACGTTACGGGCTTAGAACCGGTCTATGAGCCAGCAACCGGTAATCATTCATATAAAGTTGGGTCGAAGTTTATTCTAGTGTTCATCACTAAACCCGATGTGCAGTTAGACTTTGGACGGTGCTCACATGCTGTTGTTTGACGACACTGTGTTGTTGTAGGACGTGTGTTGTGTCAGCTGCAGGCGTGCGGAGTGGCCCAGGTCGAAGAGGCTTTGAGCAGCGCCCGGTCTGCCTTCACTCGCTGGAGTAAGATGGCTGGAATGGAACGAGCCAGAATCTTGCTGCTCGCGGCTCGTCTCATCGAGGTAACCTGGGATCATAAGTTTTATTCAAAGCAGGGTGGTTCCGAGAGGACGCCTAATCTCTTAATCAATACGAATCAATGTGCACAAAATAAAAAAGTTTAGTGTCAAGGACCAGTATGGAAAATATGGTGCGATATAAACCATAAAAATGAAGATTAGTGTTGCCCTGACAGAATTGAAGTTTCTGAGGGTTTTGTCGTGTTTTGTTCACCAGTATTAGCAACGAGTGTGAAAGATCATTGTTGATTTTAGATGTTTTGTATCGCAAATGAAACACCGTAAAAATACACCGTCATGCAGTGAGTTACTACTTTTACTACAAACACATGTACTCCATTGCTTTGCGGTTTGCACCGTTCGACGTGTAGTTAGAACATTAGTACATGTCAGACGACGCAGACGTTGACACACAAGTTCACGATTAAACGCTGATGTATGAATGAATCGGCCTCTATAATGCTTTGGATTGGAATTTAAAAAGACCACGCAAACCATCAAGTTTTTTCGTGGCAGGAAAGAAGAGAGGAGATTGCTCGCGTGGAGGTTGTAAACAACGGCAAGTCGATCACAGAGGCCCGGCTAGACGTGGACTCGGCACGACTGTGCATCGAGTATTTTGCAGGCCTCGCAACCACCATGGCAGGTTTGTTAGCTTTCTAACTATTACGTTTTAAATGTTGTTGGACCCCTGTGCTCTTGAAATGTCTCTATCGTACGTGTCTGTGTGTGTTATTTGTTTTTTTAGGCCAGCACGTACAGCTTGCAGGTGGATCGTTTGCTTATACGCGAAGAGAGCCACTGGGTGTTTGTGTTGGAATAGGGGCGTGGAATTACCCGTTCCAAATTGCGGCCTGGAAGTCCGCTCCAGCTCTTGCCTGTGGTGAGCTAAAACCAAAAAAAGGACACACAATTTTTCAATTGATTGGATGCCAGTGCCCTCTTTCATGCACGCTAAATTCATTCCGGTCCATCTTTAGGAAATTCAATGGTCTTTAAACCATCGCCTGTGACCCCAGTGAGCGTGGTGCTGTTGGCAGAGATCTACAAACAGGCTGGAGTTCCAGACGGACTCTTTAACGTGGTACAGGGTGCTCAGGAGACCGGCACTCTGCTTTGCCAGCACCCCTCTGTGGCAAAGGTCTCATTTACAGGAAGTGTAGCAACAGGCAGGAAGGTACAGAAGATTTTTTCATATTCAATAGTAATCAGGGACAGATGAGACTATGAGCAATAAAGAACTTGGTGATCAAACAATACAGCAAGAATTCATACTCATTTAAAACAGCAGGGGGCGCTGGTACTATTTATTTCAACACATACTTTTGGTTTAGCGTTGCAAAGACATTATTTAGTAATTACAACAAAATTAGAAAAAATACTTTCTCCTAACAATTAATAATGAAAAGAAAACCTGCCCATACAGGCAACAGTACACCACTAATCATAAAGCCACGTTGACCAATCAGGAGTCTTTAAAAGTTGTTTACCTGTATGCTAACAAAATTGTATTGTTCACTGTGCATACACACACACACACACACACAAATATTTATGCACACCTATTTTTAACACTTTCATTTAAATAGATTTTAAGCATACAGCAAGTTTGTTCTTTCTAGATTATGGAAATGGCTTCTCAAGGTGTGAAGCCGGTGACCCTGGAGCTTGGTGGTAAATCTCCACTGATCATCTTCGAGGACTGTGATCTAGAAAATGCCATTAGGGGAGCGCTCATGGCCAACTTCCTATCCCAAGGCCAGGTACTCAACGTGAAACATGACTGCACAGAAGAGCACAGAAGTAAACCACTAGTGGTGATTGACTAGTGGTCAACTCTTTTATCTTCTATGCAGGTGTGCAGTAACGGAACCCGAGTATTCGTACACAGATCCATCCTCCCTCGGTTTCTAAAGGAGGTGGTGAGGAGAACCGAAGCGATTCGGATTGGCGACCCTCTGCTGGAGGAGACACGCATGGGGGCGCTGGTCAGCCAGTCGCACCTCCACAGAGTGCTGGGTTATGTAGAGCAAGCCAAAAAAGAGGTAGGGCTGGGACTTATTGTTTTGGGACTCTGCTGCTATTACTGTTGCCCTTATTGTCTGCTTAGGGAGCCCGGGTGCTGTGTGGAGGGGAGCTGTTCACACCCGCAGACCCCAAACTAAAAGACGGATATTATATGACGCCATGTGTGCTTGGTGAGTGATCTTATTTACTGAAAAAATATTAGTTTTAGGGGTTGATAGGGGGGGCAATTGAATCGTTTAATTTATATGTAATTGTAGATAACTGTACCGATGACATGACGTGTGTCAGAGAGGAAATCTTCGGCCCAGTGATGACAGTGTTAGCATTTGAGACCGAAGATGAGGTCCTTCGGCGGGCAAACGACACTACCATGGGTCTGGCTGCTGGAGTTTTCACAAAGTAATCTTCTAAACTGTACCTATGACTAGCATTGTTTCCTAACAGGTCGGGGTTGTGATGGGTGCATAAGTTCTGACCCCAATTACTACCCCTCGTCCTTAAAGAAATCTACATATTAAGGAATTTGCATAATCGCTCACTGAATATTTGACCATTGTGTGCATTTATCTTCTTTCAGAGACATTCAGAGAGCACATTTTGTGATTGAGAACCTGCAGGCTGGATCCTGTTTTATTAATAACTACAACATTACGCCGGTGGAGGTGCCATTTGGTGGCTACAAAAATTCAGGTAATAAAGGAAAAATAAACCAAACCATTTGTTCAAGCTAATATAAGCTCGGCAATTTTGGCATTTCATCCCCTTGGAATTATAAAGTCTGCAATACGAGCAGTTTTAACATATTGAGCTTTAAATATTTTCTATTCCATATAGCAAAACTGATCTGTCTACTTAGCCTCTTTTATACAAGAAGGAAAGACTCGCATAATAAACTAGTCCTGACAGAATGCCACTGTGATAATAATGTGAAAAACTACACGTTGGCAAAAATGTCAGATAAAACCTCATAATTCCAAGGGGTCAATTTATTAAAATGTGTGAGATTAATGTTGGAAACCTGCACTTATTTTCACAGACACAATACTTGATACTGTGTCACTTGATTATTCATGTTTATTTACATTATCCCGAGTTTTGGTGGAACCAGAACTGCCGCGACACTGACCAAAGGTCTCCAAAATCGAGCTTCTTCTTGTTTTTCTGTCCCGGCAGGTATAGGAAGAGAAAACGGCCAGGTGACGATTGAGTACTACTCTCAGCTCAAGAGCGTCGTGGTCGAGATGGGAAATGTGGAAAGCCTCTTTTAAACACACGGGTCACAGAAAGGCTTTCGAAAAAAGAACTGAATAAGTCCAGACACCCTGAAATACTTTCATTTCATATTTATTGAATAATCTTGTAAAATAATTATGGTACAGTATTAAAAATTAAAGGCATGTGAGTGTGAACTATCTTAATGTCATCACATTTAAAGCCATACAAAATAAATAGATTTGTATTAAAATATGCTGTGACAGACTAATATGCTAAACCCACTAACATAAGGGTTTGACACTCCTAAAAATGCAGTGGTTAGTGTTTTAGGCCCAGGACTATTGTGACTATTTGGGCCATTTAACTCGAAAACACCAAAAATTCTTTATGGGGTTCGTGTCTCTCCGTGCAACATCCAGGCTTCAATACTAACTAAAAAAAGAACCTAAATCCGTCAGCCTGTATAAACTGGAACAGACATTTAAATCTCTCTTCTACATCTCTTTGTCAGCTTGTTGCTTCTCCTCTGGAACAAAAACAAAACAAAGGTGTTTCCTGGGGCTTTCTGTGCCGAGTTTGCATGTTCTCCCTGTGTCTATGTGGGATGGCTTCGCTTTTCTTCCACAGTTCAAAAACACGGAAAGGCCAAGTAAAGATACCTTACCTTAACCAGTGCTTTTGTAGGTTGCTTGAACTGTGCGGATTCTGAAAGAGAGCAATTCATCGATTGCACATGTTTAGTAACTTTCTGAAGCTTAGTAGACGATACTGGAGAAAGGGAACGAGCACAAACCTACCGTCATCAGATGGCAGGTCTTCCTCCGTGCACTGTCTAGACTCCTGGATTTCATTCTGAGGGTAAAATGCAGACTGTCTGTGAGGTCTGACCTCTTGCGGGGAGCCCTGGACGCTCTCTCGCAGGTGGTTTCCCTCCTGCAGTTTGCTCACGCGTCCCTGCTCGGCTGCCACGCCAACTTTTAGCACATGGAAAGGGGTGTGCAGGTCCCCCACTCTGAAGTGCACCGCCATGCCCTCGAACCACAGGCTGTCGCATACACCCTCCTTGAAGCCAGGCGGCTCATAGTCTTGTGGTGTAACTGTAAAATATGGAACAGAATTAGTGGCACATCTTGGCACGTCACATTCAGCCCGGGTTTCTTCACCATCGTCATAGTAGTACAGCTTCATCGTGAGGGAGACATCGTCAGGCAGCGAGTCCAGATTCTGCATTAGAAGAAACAGCTTCCTGATCAGGAGAATGGAGGCCTTCTTTGTGTCCTCCATGGTCACCCTCATCTGAATGTTATCGTTTCTTTAAAAGAAAACAAAAATAATTCTTAAGCAAGTACAATTAAAAACGTATGTGTATAATATCAGCTCTCCTTCAGTAACCAATCAAACATTTGATTTGTGAGGAGAAAAAGCATTATTGCTCCAGCTCATGCGTAAAGAGACCTTACCTAATGATGTCCATTTGCGGCCCGTGCTCTGTGTATTTGAACTTGAACTGGTAAGATTCTATGACATGCTATGACCAGACAAAATTATGTTATGCTGTTTTGTGTTTGACACTTAAGATGTGACTGACAGTGAACATGATTAAGTAGTTTGTACATTTATAACTTTATTATGGAAAACTTACATTTGTGTCATTTGGGTCTCTGTGCACCTGTTTTGAATGAATAAGAACTTATACTGGATGCAATCAAATGATCCATTCGTTTCTTAAATTACTTAGCCCAGATTGATAATAAAACCAGGAAGACTTACCCCGATTAGAACAATTTGCAGCTGGAACATAATTAGGAATGTAATACATTTTAGTGGCTCTTATTTTAACAAAGAAACAACACGGATCAATTTGTGTGACTTACATATTTCTTTTCCAAAGCGTCAAAACAGCCCATCATCCTGGGGACATGGTCAAATGAGACACAAAAAGCTTCATTCCTGAATTGAACATTGATTGAAATCCCCATGCTGTATCATGAAGTTGATAGGTCTCGATAGGGAAAAAGGTCCTTATAACTTACCACTTAACTATTTTGCAGGCACCTGGTGAAGAGCAATTCTCTCTGAGAACTTTGATGCATAAATCTAACATGAAACATTTTAAAAGCAATACTTCTTTAAATCACATGATATTATAATGTTATGTCATTGTAATAAACTTGTATTAACTAATTTTTCTGTCTGTTGGAAATTTTTTTAAGCCAGAAAAGTCCTTTTGAATACCTTCTAAGTAACGAGAACGATACGCATCCTCTGGAAAGATCCCCCGTAAATATGTAATAGAGGATACTGCAAGTACCAGCATTCGTTTAACAAACACCAGCGACTGCTCCTGAGTGCTCAGCTCATGTTGGAACAAACTGTCCCACTGCAAAATATTTATTTGTAATAATGTCATAGTTTGTTATTATTTACAAATTCAAACATCGAGGTACTGTACTTTTCAGTTATTAAGCATTATTAGGCTGTAATGTTTACATTCCCCTTATACCACTGTGTAAAAACCAGAACTTTATAGAACTATATTTGAGAAAATGTTACGATATGAAATTATATCAACAGCTCTGTCAGCAGCCTGTCTTTGTGACGGGGAACTTTTCTCTCTCCAGGCCTGTAGGGGGAGCCAACCAAGTTTAAACTACAAAACCTTGTTCACAGGATGGTAAATTTAAAGGTTTGCATTCGTAAACGTTTTCATATAGTGCCTCAACATTACTTAACTATCCCAACTAATAAGATGAGGCAACAATTAAAAAATATTTAATTAAAATTAACTTATAAGGGTTTAAATGATTAAATATATTTGTCATTTGTTTCATTGTTGTATGATAAAATAGAAGTATAAATAGAGACAGAATTATTATGAAGATTGTGACGTTTTGTTATAAACACTAAACTGAGCGCTTTGTGGGTGTTTCTTTTTTACCTCAGCGGTCTCCTGCTGAACTTTACCTCGTCTTTTCATCCTGGTCGCCATGTTCTTTTTATAATTGATCTGTCTTTATAAACCGACGCGTTTTATAGGTAAAATGTAATTAAATTCGGTGTAAAAACAAGAATTTTGTGAGTTTTATTCAATAAAGCGACGTGAGTGTTGTGAGGAGATAAAAAGCGCCTCAGAGACGCTCGAGCCTCAAACTGGCCGTGATGCAGCGTTCATGTGCTAACAGATTGATTACTGAAAGAGTTCAAGAGCTACACGTAGTGATGCGAGATACACCATCTCATCACATCCATCTATCAATCATCTAATTTCACCACCACAGCCTAATCATATTTAAAGTCAGGGAGGCACACACGCTGGGCAAATACATTTAACACCTGAACAGGTTGCCAGGTCTGTTGCAGTACAGAGACAAACGCACACAAGCTCATTTCAGTATCTTCAATTAAATTGACAGAATGTCTTTGGAATCTCATACAGATTGCCTTGCCTGTGAATGACACAGAGAACATGCAAACTCCAGGGGTCCAACAGTGGCTAGTTCTTAAAGTCACTTGAATCAGAGATCTTATTTCTAGCCTTGTGCCAGATTACGTTTTGCAAATTAATTAAATAATTTTATTAATATATGTTTGTATGTCAAGTATTTAATGTTCTCTGATGTATAAGCTCAAACGAGTAAATAACACTAGTCTGTTTATGTTTTTATTGTGAAAATGAGATGGTGTAAAATACAAAAGGCAGCAAAATAAACACGCTCGAGCACATCACATAATGTAAATAACACTTAAAGTACTACTTATTTTACTCTTAACAAGATCATATTCTTATGGTCCCTATACAAGTGCCAGTGTGAGGACTTCTAAAACTAAGCTGCAGAATCTTGTGTATTTAGTTTTGTTTGGAGAAGAAGTCTTTGCTCTTATTAACGTCAGGCTTGATTGTGTCCTTCCCGGGCTTCCAACCGGCAGGGCAAACTGCAAAAACACAAAAGCAGGAAATGTCAAGGAAAGGTCAAGGTTTATTTTTATTATGAATATGAAATATACCAAACAAATACAGATTGGACTCTAGATTTTGACTAACCCGAGCACATCTAGAGCTTCAGATTTGTTTCTTGCTAATCTAAAATTAAGGTCAAATGGTAAACGCACTGTACTTTACCTTCACCGTGTTTGTCAGTGAACTGAAAAGCCTGAACCAGACGTAGCGTTTCATCAACGGAACGGCCAACCGGCAAGTCATTGATGGTTATCTGCCTCAGGATGCCTTTGTCATCAATGATGAAGAGACCTCTGTTGGAAGAAATAAGCAATCTTAGACTGAACGTTATCATGCTATAAAGTCAACCCGACACATACAGTGATGGTTAATAAATAATGCACAGTTTCCAAATCTCTTAAAGAAGTTCAGTCTTGTTCAATCTCAGTCTTAAAAAAGTTCTATCCACAGTAGTGTTTGTGACATGTACAAAACTTGTTCATTTGTACACCTTTCAGTTTGTGCAACCATTTGTGCCAGGTCAGGTGGCCAATAAAAAATTAATGACGCTTTGAACAAAGAGCTCTACAACAAAAGCTTCTGCACCACACACACACACACACCTGTAAGCGATGCCTTCATCCTCCTTCAAAACACCAAAGTCTTGGGAGATCGTTCGCTTGGTATCAGCTACCAGAGGGATCTTCATATGTCCTAAACCACCTTGCTTCCTGGGGGTGTTAATCCTGAAACAGAAAAGAGGGAGATGAACATTCAGATGCTGACAGAGCTAAAACTCTAACTCCTACAAACTCAGTTACCAGGCAAGATGGCAAAAGTGTGAGTCAACAGAGGCACCAATGACCTCGCAGTCGATCTTCTTGAATTCCTCGGCAGCATCACTAAAGGCAATAATCTCAGTAGGACACACGAAAGTAAAGTCCAGAGGATAAAAGAACAAGACAAGATACTTCCCTGCAGAATAAAAAGGAGGCAAACAAATTGAACAAAATCATACATTAGCTGTAAAACCTTTTCACAGACAAAAACACCACATCTCTAGATAGCACGCCAATCCTGGCTAGTTTGAATTGTAGACAAAAAATGTCTTATTTTCAGTTTTGCTACAGGTCATAGGATGTTTACTCTATCTGCTCATCATCCGACATGTCCCCGAACACTTCTACTTGTGTAATGATGAAAAATAAAGCTGTACCTCTGTACTCAGACAACTTAAGGTCCTTGAACTGGCCATCAGGCATCACCGCCTTGGCT
Organism: Ammoglanis amapaensis; assembly: GCA_028566735.1. Taxonomy (NCBI): domain Eukaryota; kingdom Metazoa; phylum Chordata; class Actinopteri; order Siluriformes; family Trichomycteridae; genus Ammoglanis; species Ammoglanis amapaensis. The sequence continues at coordinate 3,059,679 of JAOUQU010000032.1, forward strand.
GTGAAGTCAGGGGCAAGTTTGCCAATCTGTGCTTTGCCAGCTGCCATATTTTAACACTGCAAAGAGGAAGTGAAAAGGTAAATAGGTCCAAGATTAAACACATTATATGACTTAAATTGTACATGCATGGAAAAAATATAAGTTAATTCATTTTACTTAATAATAATACTTAAAAGGTTCTGTGGGTGATAAGTAAGTTCTAACAAGTAACAAGGGCAACCTGATGGAAAGTGAACTCACTTTATTACTTCCTCAATTTCGCAACATTTACGTTTAAAGACCGGTTCACAGTCTGAAAGATGATAAAGATGGACTACAGATTGTAGAACTTTTAATGCCTAAAGATTTGTTATTAATGTTGTTATTAATATAGTCGTGTTGATTGGCCATAAACGAACAGCTGTCATTGAAAATCTGTATTCGCGAAATACTTTTGAAAGGTAAGTGTTGTAGTCAAATAGATATAAAGTCCACTAGACCAAGTAGGAACAAATAACGGATTAAACGCACTACCAAGTGCACTAAGTAGTGCAAGTAAAGTACAAGTCGGCCCGACCCAAATAAGCGCGTCCTGTTCAATAAGTATTCCAACGAAGTTTTAGGTTTAAAGTTTTAAAAAAACATATAAACCTTTTTAGAATATTTTGATTAATATAATATACAACACGCATTCATTTAAATTATATATATTTGTTCTATTCTAATGTTTAGTTAACGTGAAAGACGAAACGCTAAAACGTTGCATAGGCGACTTACTATATTGACCATGTACATTATTTTTATAAATATGAACCATCATTTATAACAAAAAAAAGTTTAATTCGCAAATTAATATTCGCACCGCACGTACCGTTTTGCAGCCTTCAGTTCGGAGTTCGGAGAAAAGCCGTGGAGTAACGCCGCTCTCGTACAGACTTTTATATGGACACTGAAATCTCGCGATATTTGAACGACCCCTTTATATTACGTTCATGGCTAGATCACGGAGCTGGACGGTTCTGCATGTGTTAGCATGACTCTGCATATTTTCTCTCACAAATAATATTAAATTCCATTAAACCTAATAATACAAAGCACATGAAGCCACTTTGTTTCACAGCAATGTTCTAATTAGGCAGTAAACTTGAGTACTGAACAGATTTACATAAATGGGTTATTTTGGTAATAATGTAATGCACATAATATTCTACTCTCATTATAGAAAACCTTTATTTTACCGTGAGTAATTGTAATATTTACATGTGGCAAACACAAAGCATAACTAGATAAACATTCTTGAACAGCAAATGTTGTCATTTGCAGGCCTGTATAAAATGTATTTGGAAATGCATACACTTACAGACGTATATAAATATTGATTTTACTCATTTGATAAAAAAGTAAAAAGTACGATTTGCATTTTTTTTACCATTTAGTAGGCGCTGTTACCCAGAGCAATGGGAGAATTCAGCATCTCCATATAGCCTGGTGGCATGTATTTGAACTATGGGAAGATTCTGGAGCACCCTGGGAGATCAACGAAGACATGGGGAGTACAAGAAAGTACCCGGATCACTCCACCCAGGGATCAAACCCGGGACTTATTACTTTGAGGTGAACAGTGCCACTAGGCTAAATGGAGATGCTGAATTCTCCTATTGCTCTGGGTTTACTTCTTTATAATATGAGTAAAATCAATATTTATTTACGTCTGTAATTGTATGCACAAAGCCACCGTGCCACCCTGTTTCTTGCTTTGGTGTATATTCAGTATAATATTACTAACAGGCATTCCTTTATTAATATCAAGAACGATTGCTTCCTACTTCCCTGTATTACATCATTTGTCTTACACAACCAGTAAATGTGCTTTATTGTTTTAGCTTTTGCTAAGTCTTTCTTATAAATCCCTCTTATCCAGAGGAAGTCTGGTCTGTTTCTTGAATGTAAATTCTATCATCTATTGGCCTACACACCTCTCAACCTGTTGCGTTTCGTGAAGCATTAGTGACTGTCATTTGCACAATTTTTTATCTTTTTTTCTTTCATGGCTTTGTCTCACCATTGTGTTTCCATGGGCACAACATGAAGGGCTCTGATAAGAGGGGGTTTCAAACAAAGGTTGCCTATTGAACACAGCTGCAAGCTTTTAATCTAATTCACTAGCTGTTCAAGGGTTACATCCATCACACATGCTCAGGGATGAGTAGTAAGTACCACAAATAGATCCACAGTTAAGGTCAAAGGTTTGCCGACATAGATATAGACATGGGTAGACTTCATATCTAGAACTGTTTTAATGTCTTTTATTAAAAAAAAGTCATCATGAAGCTGAGATTCTGCCTTAAAGCTGATAGCTTAAGGTTGTGCTAAAAACCTTTTACTGAAACAATTTGTTCTACTTACAGTGAATTGTCAAATAGGGCAATTTATCCAGACCCTGAAACAAAAACATGCACAGAATTAAATTATATTTCGTAAAAACAATACTAAGATGATTATGTAAAAAGATGCTAAACACTATTTTATGCCACAATAGTAAGATCACATGATTTAAACTGGAGATTCCAAATTTTTAAAACATACTCATTTGTAAAAAAAAATAAAAAAAATAAAACACAAACCAACTCAAAACAGTATTCATGACCATGTGATGCTTCTGTAAAAAACTTGACACATACAGCTCAAAAATAAATAACTATTCTTTATCATTAACTATTTGGTGTTCATATGATTACAGTCGAGAACAATTAATTTATTTAGGTAAGATAAGGATGTAAGGTAAGATGATTGAAAACAACAACAGGAAATGCTCCCATGGTGGATGATAGATAGAACTTCATTAACAGCTGTGCTGTTTCTCCTATCCCATGCTTGATCTCCCAGTTCTGCAGCATATCATCTCAGGCAGGCCCGGACTTATCCATCATCTGTGTTGTCAAAACAATAGAATGTATGTCACTAAACAGCAGGAGTTCATATTGTCAGCACAGCCTTTAATAATTACTTCATATTTTCAAATGAAAGAAAACATTTTTAACATACATTATAATATAGTTAAAAAATGTGTGTACACTCTTCCAAATTATTAAGAATGAAACAGTGGTTGGTGAGGATTAGGGAGAAAAAAGTATGGGTAAATGATTTATTGTAGGAATGGGTTTACAAAACTCCCCACAGACCAGCTGTGAGGCCATGTATTACCAGATAGAAGACATCCTGAAGAAAATTACAGCCCTGATGGCATGACACAGCAACATGAGCTTAGTGGGTAGTATTGTCGCCTCACAGCAAAGAAGTCCTGGGTTCGTGCCAAAGGTGGCTATTTTCTGCACGTTCTGATGACAGAAAATCGTCGGTTCAAACCCAACTATCACCAAGTTGCTACTGTTGGGCCCCTGAGCAAGGCCCATAACCCTAAATTGCTAAAAAACACACAAAAAAACAAAAAAACAATCATGTTACATTGTACTTGTAAGTCACTTTAGATGAATGCACAAGGGAGTTTCTTTCAAGTCAAAGGTCACCCTCAAAACGGTCACAGGTTCATGCTCCACTACCACCAAGTTGCTACTGTTGGGCCCCTGAGCAAGGCCTTTAACCCTGAATTGCTAAAAAAAAAAAAAAATCATGTTACATTGTACTAGTAAGTCACTTAAACGCACAAGGGAGTTTCTTTCAAGTCAATGCCGGAATACTATTGCAAAAGATCAGAAGTTCACCTTTAAAACGGTCACAGGTTCATGCTCCAATGCCACCAAGTTGCCCCTGTGTAAGGCCCTTAATCCTCAATTGCTCAAAATGATGTTCAGTTGTAAAAAAAAAAAAAGGTGCACCAGAAATACAACCCAAAAAAGATACGGCATTTAAAAAAACAAGAAAATTAGAGAAAATAATACGAATGAATTAAATAATTAAAGAAGGGGAAAACAAAAAAATTAACTCGGCCAAATGAGGCTACTAGAAAAAAACCCACCTCAATAAGCAATTGTTTTCCCCACCCATATTCCGAGACCTTGCCGGTTATTTAATCTATGGAGGTGAGGCTTTACGGAAAGCGGGTGGGAAAATGCGCGTCCCAGCTGATCACCGTCGCCATCTTGACAGGAACGTAAACATACCCATAGAACCCACTGCTGGGTAATTACCCGCAAAGCGGTCCGGTGCTAAAAGGTTATTTTGTGTGTGATTCTTTACCAACATTTTCATATTAGAGACGAGTTATAAAGCGAAAACGGTTCAATTCAAAACACATGCGATTTATAAGCAGCGAAACAGGTAAGAAAGGCTACATGTGGCTAGGATGCTAACACACAATCTGTTCTCTGATGTACAGACGAACAATGTCAGTCGCTTCTTTTTAACTGAGATCAAACACAATTTTATTACTTGATGTTTAAGGTGCTGAGATGTGGCCCGGGTCTTTTCGTTTGATTATGCAGCAGGATGTTGCTAATGCTACTAGAATGCTAATGCTACTGTGTGTATGAATGCAGGTGGCTTCCATGGCAACTGTCATTCCAGATGTTCAGCTCAAGATTGATTTAATCTCTTTAAGATCTCATGCATTTACATTAACCAACTGTTACCCTTAGAACTTTCATCGTGAGACAGGGTTTGCAAAGGCTATTTGGACTAATACACTTTCCAGATGTGTTTAGCCTGGAACAGCTGTAAATAATATTAGGAAACCAGTTATGCAAACATCATCTGCATCTTTTGGGCTGTTTTGACCACAGCAGATTGTGGTTGGCATCGTTGACTTTTACACCGGATGCCCTTCCTGCTGCAACCCTTCCTATTTGAAAATCGATCCAAATCATGGACATTTAAAAATGATATTGTTTTACTTTGTAGTCGAAATTCCAAAATTATGGTGCTCGGTCAGTGCCTTTCCCTGAGTGTCGACCACAAATTTGGTATCACCAAATTATTATCGCAATGGAAGTCATGAGCATATAGCATACTGTATACACTTTCAGGTTGCTATGTTTACCCATGTGTTACCGCTCAGGGATGGACGACCTTGGTGGACCTGCAAACACAGACTGAGGCGGTGGCAGAGCTGAAATGGACCAGGACTATGAGAGACGCCTCCTCAGGCAGATTAACCACCAGAATGTCCCACAGGGCCACTTGACCAAGGTGAAAAGTTGGGAAGTAAATATGCGGACATATTTAGCCACACTCATTGGCCAGTTGTCCACATACTTTTGCTTATAGCACGATGGTCTAAAATTCCTGATGAGTTTGTTTGCCTCTTTGCAGTCGGGCTATACCACATGCAGTCCACTCAGTGTTAAATTAGGCGACAGGTACATACCCACACGAGCCGGGAGCAACTGGAGCATCAATTTCCATCATGCCAACGTATGTGTTCTTTATTTTCATAACTTAAAAACAGCATTTTTGGACTTTTTAGCACTGGATTTATACCTTGTTTATGTACTTTTGATTTGCAGGAGAATTGTTGGGCACCGAGTCAGAATCAACGAACCAAGGATGCGAGTTCAGACACAGGAAAGGGTAACTCCAGCTTTTTAAGTTTGCTAATTATCCCATTTGAAAATATATAAACTTAGTATAGAGCTTCCATTCCCACCCTTTAACATTAATTAAGTGAATGAAATAAACAGATGCAGTGGCCTATGCAGCCCTGCTGCGGAACGAACTCCTCGGAGCAGGTATCGAGGCCGTACCAGATCCACACATAGATGATCAGCGGCATGCCGTCCTCTCCCGGGACTCTCATAGCCTCTTCAGAGTGAGCAGCAGTTATCTCATGTGTACATAAACATGTCCGTGTAGTCTTCCAATATTTCCCAATGCAGTACGACCAATGTGGATGCAGTATTGTATTATTACTGTGTAATTAATTCATATTTTTTCAGTACACTATCCATACAAAAAGAGTGCCTTTTGACACAGGCAATGAAATCTCCCCTTATTCCCTCTCTCCTCTCAGTAACAAAAGGTACACTCATTAATGCTTTTTTTATCGCACAATCCTGTCCTTACGCCTGTGTGTCTGTATGTGGGCGTCTGACTGTCCATGTGTTTACAGTCACAAGCTGTTGCGCTCACCAAGGAAACCAGCACGGAAAATCTCCAAAATCCCTTTCAAGGTGTTGGATGCACCGGAGCTGCAGGACGACTTTTACCTTAACCTGGTACGCCTTGATCGATCCTACAATAAATACATGCTAAAGAAATCTTCCAACATCACTTTTGTGCTCATTTTCGTTTAGAATAGCAACAGCAAAGCAATAATAAATGTATTTGTTTTAGAATGTCATGCATGGGGCTTTGAGTGGTCCAGCGGACTGAGGCGCTGCCACTATGATCCGAAGTAGATGATAGATAGATAGCGCTCTCTCCCCACATCACTCCTGAGGTCTTGTTGATCACCTTGTGGCGGATCTCTGTTAGCTGATGTCGCCGTTCTTTTTTAAAATATATTGGCTACACAGTAGCAGCTGATTTCACATGTGTCGGAGGAGACTAGTGCAAGCGAGTGCGAGTGATGTGAAAGAAAATAAAATTTTAAGAATGGGATGCTAAGCTTAGTCGGTTTATTTGTGCAATTGTCTGTGGTGTGAACAGGTAGACTGGTCAGCCGGAAACCTGTTGAGCGTTGGTCTGGGGGCTTGTGTGTACCTGTGGAGCGCCTGTACCAGCCAGGTTCGTGCATGTTCACGTTCAGTCTGTACGAACGTTTACCAATTTTCTGAACTCCACATCTTGTGTTTCTTTGCAGGTGACCAGGTTGTGTGATTTGTCGGTAGATGGAGATTCGGTGACTTCGGTCTGTTGGAATGAAAGGGTCAGTCACTCGCTGCGCTGTTTGCACACCTTACACATCATTTACACAAAATAATAATATCAGAGATACACAAAACACATTCTATGATCCTTTTTTAATACTTCCACTTTGATCAAGTCTACTTAACGTTGTTTTACAGGGAAACCTGGTCGCCGTTGGAACCCACAAAGGTTTTGTACAGATCTGGGACGCAGCCGGAGGCCGGAAGCTAACCAGCTTAGAAGGGCACTCTGCTCGTGTCGGTTTGTACCACTGTAACTGTTTAAGGAGATGTATGACATCATCATGGCATTGGCACAGCGGTAGTAATGATGCCCGCATGGCGATATGATTCATGTGATCCAGGTGCGTTGGCATGGAACGGTGAACAGCTGTCCTCGGGCAGCAGGGACCGGGTCATCCTACAGAGGGATGTCCGTGCACCGCCCCCAGCCGAGAGGAGGCTACAGGGCCACAGGCAAGAAGTGTGTGGCCTCAAGTGGTCACCTGACCACCAGCACCTCGCCTCGGGAGGCAACGACAACAAGGTTGAGTGATTTTAGCATTACTATCATTACTGTCAGTGTTGAGGGTTTCAAAGTCGAGGTCTTTGATGGGCATCTTCCACATCGTTCATGTCTGCAGCTGCTGGTTTGGAACAGTTCGAGTCTAGTGCCCATGCAGCAGTACAGCGAGCACTTAGCAGCTGTGAAGGCGATCGCATGGTCGCCACATCAGCACGGCCTGCTGGCATCCGGCGGCGGAACGGCCGACCGCTGTCTGCGCTTTTGGAACACGCTGACGGGCCAGGCACTTCAGAGCACCGACACTGGCTCTCAGGTCTGCAACCTGGCCTGGTCTAAACACGCCAACGAGCTGGTAAGGGACACGCTGACCCCCTCCATACAAATGCACTACGTATATAGCTCCTGCTGCTGTTTATCTTGTGCCGAGCATCATGGGTAAAACCATTGTTATACACTGTTTTTCAGGTCAGCACACATGGCTACTCTCAGAATCAGATTCTGGTGTGGAAATACCCCTCACTCACACAGGTGGCCAAGTTGACCGGACACTCCTACCGTGTGCTTTACTTGGTAATGACCACATAGTGACCAGGGTCACCTTCCAAATTCCTGACACATTGGGCTGTAAGAGTCGACAATTGTGCCCACTCATTTAAAACAGCGTGGGTGATATTAGACAAAGAGTGGCACCGTCACATCACACCAAGAAGGTCCAGGGTTCGATACATTTACATTTATTTTTATAGCATTTAGCAGGTATTTTTATCAAAAGTGATTTACAATGACAACGGAACACCATTTTTCGAGCAATTGAGGTTTAAGGAGCCAAACAGTGGCAGCTTGACCACTAAGCTTAACCACTAAGCTCTAGTTGCCTCCTACAGTCCAAAAACATGCCACTAGGTTCGATTGAGACACTAAATTGTCCTGTAATAATAAAAATCATAAGCCACAATGATGCATGGTAGCCACTGGTACATTGTTGTCTCGATCCCAAGCCCAGGTAAATATCTGGTTTGTGTCAGGAAGGGCATCTGGTAATGAAAAAGCAGAGAAGGGTGACGTCTGACAACTCACTGGATATTTAAGACCTGCACTTTTAATAGTGCTATTATCTAATCGAAGACAATACAAAAGATGATTAAACGTTTCTGTCTCAGGCGATGTCTCCCGACGGTGAGGCCATAGTGACAGGAGCCGGAGACGAGACACTGAGGTTTTGGAACGTCTTCAGCAAAACACGCTGCACCAAGGTAAGTGGTTTTATTTCAACTCATGACTCCTACTTGTTCTGTCAGCCCAAGTCAGGGGCTGCATCCTTTTAAGGATGGGTAGGTTACACAGGCACTACTGAAATGGGATGGTATTCTTTCACGTCACGAGTTCTTAGCTCTAGTGAAGAGAATCGTTCCTCTTCTGCAACAGACCAATTCATTCATTAAAAAAAAGATTTATCAACTTTAATGCAGATCAGACCGGTAACGATAATAAACTTAGGTCTTAAGCATCACACTACAGCTCAGAATATGTACTCATTTGTAATTCTGTTCCATCTCAGGAGTCCAAGTCTGTGTTGAACCTGTTCACCAGGATACGGTAGTGACCGAGGGGCGAAGAAAACCATCGTCGGAGAATCACTGCTCTCCAAACAGTCCTCCAAAGTGTTCAATAAATATTCAGCACATACATCCATGTCAACCTCCTGTATTTATTCCTACTGTATTATGTACAAGAGAAAGGATCTGAAGGTCATGTTCACGTTGAGAGGAACAGTTTATTTACATTTTGTATGTGCAATTGAAACTAGATCATGTTTATTTACGAGATAAGACTCCATATGAAATAAAGAAATAAAGACACTACTGCAGCTCACCTGTTGGTAGTTTATATGAATTCTGGAGTTTGTTTGTTTATTAAGATGATGGCTGTAAGCCACGGGTGTCAAACTGGTGTTTAATAAAGTTTAAGTGAAGTCGATCGTGTCCTGACTGGCTGCAGTTGCAGTTCAGAATGGAGAAAAACGAAGGCCTGTGTAACCATACTGCCCAACACCAGCACAACTCGTTTGTATGCTGCCATTTACATTAAAGTAAAGACCAGTTATAATCACAAATGATCACATTATGACAAAAAGAAAATATTTGTATAGTTTTATACAGTAAAATACAGAAGTTGTATTTAAATGCATACATTAGAGATGTAATAATACACTGTAATAGGACTTTCCCTGAATAACATAACAGAATCAACGCTAGATTATGGAAGATTATATGAAGATTTTAACAGTTTATTTTATTTATTTATTTCTACTTATTTTTTTCAAAATATTTTTATTAAGAAACACAGCAATAGGCAAACACAGCAAAAGAATGATCAATCGGCAACATTCTGCGTCTCAATTATTTCTTTTTTTAACAACACCAAAAAGAAGAAAACGAAGCACACATACACACACACATACGCGCACAAATATAGATCCATAAAAACAAACAAACAAAAAAAACATTTTTTTGAAATAATATAAAAATAAAGGAGGGGGGGATGCTCAATCCGCAGGTAGAGAGGACAATGAAGAAATGTATGAAAAAAAGGGCGCCATTTGATATTAAATTGATTAAGTGCCTGTAAAGTGCCTGTAAAAGGTCTCTAAGACAGATTGAAATTAGAGGAGGTTTGGGAGATTTTCATAAACGTAATATACAACGCCTGGCCAACAGACATGTAAAGGCGAGCACACTAGATTGCATGGCTGACAAATGGGGAAGACCCAACGAATATCCAAATATGGTAATGGAGGCGTCTGGAGCAATGTTTACACCGGTGATTTTGGTGAGGGAAGCAAAATAGGTGGTCCAAAAGGCAGACAAGGAGGGGCAAAAATAAAAATGTCACTGAGGTCGCATGGGGAACCGCCGCATCGGTTACAACAAACAACAAACCAGAGTCATGCCAGCGTCGAAAGGCTGGATACCGATAATATAGGGGGAAATAAATGATTATCCAAAATAGGAAGAAATGTTGAGGGAGATAGAAACTTAAAGTGGCGCCTAAATTGATACCAGATATTGCATGTTGACCTAACAACTGGGTTATTCACCTTTCCTACTAAAGACAGTGGCAAAGAAGTGAAAATGAGGGCGGATATAGAGGAGTGCAACACAGAAGAGCGCTCCAATCGACACCACAGTAGGTCTGGGGCCTTAATCCAAAGAAGAATCCTGTGAATATGTACTGACCAATAGTAAAACTGGAAGTTTGGGAGAGCCAGACCACCATCAGACCTAAACCTTTGCAGCAGGGATAATCTGATCCTGGGCAACTTGGCATCCCAAATGAAGTCCGTAATCAATTTATCTAATTCTCGAAAAAATTTCTTAGGCAGAATCACAGGAAGAGTTTGGAACAGGAACAAGAATTTAGGTAGAACGTTCATTTTTATAGTATTAAT
>JAOUQU010000032.1:3070534-3081094 GCA_028566735.1 Ammoglanis amapaensis
GTGTGTGTGTGTGTGTCTTTTGTGTGTGTGTGTGTGTGTGTCTCTGTCTGTGTGTGTGTGTGTGTGTCTCTGTCTGTCTGTGTGTGTATGTGTGTGTGTCTCTGGCTGTGTGTGTCTCTGGCTGTGTTTGTCTCTGTCTGTGTGTCTGTGTGTGTGTGCGCGCATGCATTCCAGGTCTCCCAGGCAGCAGCAGAGCTTCAGCAGTTCTGTATGCAGAATGCTCTGCAGGACCCGCTGCTCACCGGCGTGTCTTCAGGAACCAATCCGTTCAGAACACAGAAGCTCTGTTCTTTTGTCTGATGCTTCTCACTGCTGGTGAGCCGTGTTACGTTTCGATCACACCCAGTCAATCTGGAAGGTTCCGTACCGATTGAGACAGAGAGATATATACAGTGATGGAGTGAGACAAAGACAATACAATGAAAAAACGGAGCACACGTTACAGCCACATATTGCAATACCTTCTGTTACACGTAGCAATTTGAGCGACAAAGAGCAAGCGCTTGCTACAATCGCGTATTGCAGTACGTTTTGGTATGGGTCCAGGCAATTATTACAAACCAGACAGATGTTTTTTGTAAATAAAATTTGATTAAAATTCATCAATTAAAATAGAATATGCAAACACATGCTTGCACGTAGATGTAGAACAGGTGTAGGTACTTTATTAAATGCAGGATAAATGGATCAACTGGCTTGCACGCGCATACACACACGCAACCATCTAGCAGTAGTAGCTATTATCCAGAACTGAGTCTGATTAGTGTTCAGACAGCAAAGAAAAGTCTTTTAAGACAGCAAGTGAGAGTTCAGACAGACAAGGCAAGCTTGCTCTACCATTAGGTAGTAAGTACGTAGAAAAATATTTGCGTTTGTCCATTGTTGGTAACTACCATGTTACGCTGTTGGTGTCCAAAAATCATAATGTTTTAGTGATTTTGTGTAAAGAAGTCTGACAAAGTATTTAAAGTGTATTGGCTACAGTCAGCAATTGTATATCCACAACTGTGAATCCACAATGTGAAACAGAATATATCAATTGTCAATACATGTTCATGTCTGTTGCCTAAATGTTGTTGTTGTTTTTACAGGTCTGTTTGTGTGACGTTTACGATTGCGAAGAAGACAAACCACTGCCACAACGACTGTGCAGTCGTCCCAATAGATCCGGAACCTTGTTATCGTTGCCATAGACCTCTGAATCGAAATGACACTGGATTTGGGTGAATTAAACCTGGAGCAGGCGTTAAACTTTTAACCAAGCTTTTACCATTAAATGTTTTTGTGCCATCACATACGTGAATTTGTTCTTGGTGACTAACGACCTCAATATTGCCTTAAGTAGCATCCAATTTTCTTAGTAATGATTCTGTTGGTGCAAAATCCTTTTACATGTGCCGAAGCTGCGGAAGAGGTGTAATTTATTGTGCCTTTGTTTTTTTTTTAAACAGTGTGCTTTTCTATCATCAGCCTTGGGTCTTTTGTACCAAATAAAACATGAATTTGTACACAACGTGGCTTCCTCTTTACTTAATGTATTCAATGCTGGATTTTATTCCAATATGATCAAAACTTGCTCGATTTGTTTAATGTGCTGGCTTGTTATCATGCGACTTGGGGTTGGTTGGAATGAAAACCAGGTAACACCTCATTATAATAACAACTCATGGAACTGGTTGGCCATCTTATTTACAAAATTTTCATCACTTTTGTTGAGAATGTTTCCTGCACTCCCACAGGCATTAGTCTGATGGGATTGGAGATTGCTTGTCATGGCACATGCACACCTGCATATGACCATTATTGTTTTTATGTGTCTTTTTGGATTGTGAGAAGAACACTGTTGGTTAAACCGGCTTATCTTAATGATCAGTTCTCACAACAATGATAATTAATATAATTAAATCTATTTCACTTTCTGAATTAATTAATCTATCCACTTTTGGGGTCCACAGTCGTAGAGGCTGAATATTCTAACTTTTATGCAGTCTCTTCATCCTTTAATTTGGTAAGAACCACACCATATTTAATAAACTAAATGCTCTCAGTACAGATGTATGAACAGATCTGAAAAGTCACAATTACCCTTTATTTTCACATTTTTATATCCAAACATTTAAAATAGCTTAAGTAGTAGATTCCTGGTAACAATGAAATTATTAATATTTTACAGACTTCCTTAAATACTTGACTGTCTCTTTGATATTATTATCTGAGGTGGTCTTAACCAGGTGGGCCATCCTCCTAAACCCATCCAAAAGTCCAGCACCGGTCAGTCCTGAGCACGGCTGAACAAACCAGTTTCTGTCACTGCAAAGCTTCCTCAGGTTGAACCTCTCGGTGAGCTCGGTGGCCGTCAGGGCTCCGTTCCGGTCCTGCTTGTTGGCTAGGATGACCAGAGGAAGGTTCCTGAGGTGATCGTTTTTAAGCGCCTGTTCGAGTTCACGCTTGGCCTCTTCCAGACGCGCATGGTCAGCACAGTCCACCACAAACATGAGTCCGGCAGTGTCGTGGTAGAAGTTCTTCCAGTAGGTCCTCATCTTTTCCTGTCCTCCTACGTCCCACACGGTCAGAGTGATCTTCTTCCGGTTCTGCTTGGCTTCCATCATCTCGACGTTGAAGCCGATGGTGGGGACGGTGTGGAAACGTTCGTTGTATTTGAGTTTGAAGAGGAGTGTGGATTTACCTGCGCTGTCAAGGCCGAAGAGAAGAATGCGAGCGTCTGGGAGCTTGGATCCCTTCAGACCCATTATCTCTGTCCCAAATGTAAAGATCAGGTTTCAGCCACTGAGCTGGGTTCACGTGAAGGCTGTTGCTCATGTTATGACCTTGTCTGCTTATCTAGTTTCATGTTCAGGAAATAGGGGCGAAGTACAGCCACACCTTGCAAAGTAAGAGTTCAGAGTTTATTACGGCTATAATCCCTTCCCCTTCTAATCTGCTGTTGAAGAATTACAACACAACAGTGTGTTCTGGTGCACGGTCCGCTGGTGTCTGTCCAAACTTATTTATTTATGGGTAGGAAGTCACATAAACCGTTCACGAGCTACACCTGACTGCACTTAAAGTTTAATCATTTCGTTTTCAACAGCTCATCAGCTTTTGAGTTCTTGGTATGAAGACCGTGCTTATTAAGGAAAAAAACAGGTATTTCAAGGAACTCTGTTTGGTCTTGCTCTGTGGAATGTTTGCAATATGGCCAAAATTGTGGCATGTAAACACCAGGCTACTTAATATTTATAAAATTAAAACATTAATATGGATTTGCAGATATGGATCTTTCCAGACAGGCTTCCTACTGACGTTTGTTTTCGTTTACAATTTTTATGCTTATTTTGTGTATTTACCCTCATTTCCTGATTTTTAACAAACAAAGCATCGACTTAAAAGACATTTGAGCCACACAAAGAGAAGATCCAGTCCACCCGAAGATTTTCACCTCACATTATATAATCATAACATAACACGATGAATTTAGCATAACAGACATTTGCAGTCGTTTATAGTTTTTAACTAAACCAATGTAAAGTGCACTAGGTTACACCATCCCTGGACATGGAGGCATAACTGATCATGAGAACTTTGGCCTGCCTAGTATTCTGTTGGGATGTGCTCCACAATGTGTATAGATACAATAGTGCAGTGCTTGCTTACACATTTAAAAGAATACTAAATTAATAATTTATATATCAGTATAAATAATGAATAATACACATACACATTTTATTAGACAATTTAGATTAGACAATTTTACTTCAGTTTAGAAATGTAAATAAACAATGTTAATAAACATCCTCACCATTTATCAAATGTGTTGGATATTGGAAAGAATATATTGAAAAGTATTTAGATTGGAATCCGGCGCATTTAGCGTATGCATGAATGCAGTATTCAAATCAATAAATTGTGTAAACAAAATCAAATTCATAATAATGATATAATAAAAATAATAAAAAAATAAATCATTTTTGTGGAATCAGCAGATCTTCTTCCACCACAGGCAGCTTAGTGGTCAGCATTGTCGTCTCAGAGCAAGGAATTCTGGGTTTGATTCCAGTGTAGACTGCGTTTTCTGTGTGAAGTTTGCATGTTCTTCCCGTTACTCTGTGGGTGATGAACGAGCATCTCCTGCCATGAATGTTAGTTCAAGTTTAAAATATGACGTTAAAATCGAAATAAATAAATAAACCTTTCACCACAGTTTGTGAACTCAGTGACCAGTTTGTGTTTTGTTTCACATTACTACTTCCATTAATGGTTCAGGGTCAGTATTAATTACTATTCTTACTATTGTGTAAGAGTAAATGCTACTCTAAAATACAATGTGGAAACAATGTTCTCAAAATAAATATATTACAAAGACAGGTGTCGTACGCCTGGGGTACATTTCTGCTCCTCAGTTTACAGCAACACTCGTCATTATCATCAACGCTCACGAACAAAAACGAGGCAGGTTCAGTCACTAGCATGGTCAGCATCTTAAGATACACAATGTTAGCAAAAGATGTCCATCAGTAACAGATGTACAATAAATTATGTCAAATAAAATAAAGAATCACGCAACCACCACGCAAAAGAGGCCAGAGAATCCATCATCTGGAACATCAGGCGTGAATCAAAAACAGTCAAGAAAGGTGTAGGGCCTCAACATAGAGTATAAATGCATATGAATGTTAAAGAAAGTCATTGTCATGTGGCTATACTACATGTTCCTCGATTTGCATGATTTTAAGAGGTAGAAGACAACGAAGAAATCCAAATCAATCCAAACACTAGCACGTGTATTAATCAGTGTTGATGATCAGTGTTCAGGTTCTGAACAGGAAAATAGAAATAAAAAGAAAAAAAATGAATTATTATCCTATTATTTCTATTGAATTCACCCAAACAACCATTTCCCACCATAAACATTTGGGGAAACGTTTTTGAATACCGTTGATTCTTGAATGATTTTCCACATCTAATAACACAACTGCTTTGCCTTGTTGACCTCTGAAGAAACAATCTTCTGTATCCAAGAAAGAAAGAAAGAAAGAAGCACAAACGGCACTGTTTAGCGGATGATTCATTTGACCCCGAAGCCACATCCATCTTCAGAACAGAATTTTACGATCTCGGCTACTTTCAAACCGCCCACGGATGTTCTGGTGGAGGTCAGACTAATACATAGTCATGAAGCCGAAGATAAAACGAAATCATCATCAAGTTCTAATCTTCTCACGTTCTTCCTCTGTTCTCCTCTGGCTTCATCCAGACTCCTCCAGCCAGGTCCTCCACAAAAATAAGAGCTGTGCAGTTGCAGTTGTTGCTCCTCGTGCTGCCTTCCTGACTTGGCTGCCAATCGTACATCTTCTTTCTCACGCCTGTCCATCTTTTCAGCCTGGAAATCACACATAACAACTTTCCTCCTAGTGGAACAGCAGAAGTCGCTGACAACGATCCATTTAACTTTTTATAGCCGGGTTCTGATGATCCCATGTGAAGCATTTGAGCTTCGGTTGAAGTCTTCGGTTCACACTGACCCATGACTGTACGCCACAACAAGCAAGGGTTACGAGATCGATAGTCAGAAGAACGCCGTGGCATTGAGGCTGGACAGCTGAGACAGTAGGAGTGGGAGCAGATGTCTGCTTTTTATATGAGTGTCATCTCATATATGGTTCCTCTGTGCGGTCAAAGGCCATCAGTTCCAGTAAACAATGTGCGTGACATCAATGCCGGAGGACTTCGTAAACTACGGTAACGTCAGGGGGGTGTCGACATAATTTGGAGCTCAGATATCTAGGCGTTCTCAAAATAGTATCGGCATTGTAAGCCCATCTGACGCCAGGGACATGATGGAATGAATGTCATTTTTAGACTGCCAGGAATGTAGATATGAATCAACACCAACGCTCATTGGCGTATTTTCATCCACGTATTTTTACCAACTCTGCCAACATACACAAATTAACACTACCGGGCAACTTAGAATACAAGCGGTCTATATACTCCACTATAAAGGCAGGGTTATCTAGAGTGTGGGGGACACTGATTTGTCAGGGGGGTTCCAGACAGGCGGCACACTTATGACAGGAAAAAACGTCATGGCTTATACTATTATATTATATTATGCTATTGTGTGTGTGTGTGTGCACTTTTAAAGAGCAGCTTCCAATCTTGTTGTACTAATACTGAATACTGTGTATGCTGTGTACAATGACAATAAAGGCTTTCGATTCTATTCTATTCTATTACATTACATTTGCATTTAAAGCACTTAGCTTGACTTTTTTATTCAACGTGACTTTCAGTATTGTGACAACAAGCTGCATAAGATTAAAAAAGATTAAGTGGATTTTGAATGTTACCTTTTCCATAGAATCCCATCGTATTAACATCACAATTAATATAATAATGACAATTAATTGTAAATAATTAAGAGCTGCGGTGCAGTAGAGAAACATCAAAACATAGAAACAAAAGCATCGATATTATCATCACTTGAATTAATCGATATCAGTTCCAATGTTGGTATCGATGAATATTATATTTAGATCTAAACTCTTACCACTATTATGGAAACTCACCTGTAAATTGCTCTGGATTGAAGTTAGTGACTGTCCACAATACTATAAATATTCGGTTGTTATCCAATCTTGTTCTTGTTATTATCCAATCAGGGTCGTGATGCACGCTGGAGTCTATCCTAGCTTTTCAACTTGCATAAGGCACACAGAAACACCCTGCACTATAGATTTAAGTATCTGGTGATCATCTTGCTGTGTGGCGACCATGCTACACACTGAGCCATGTTCAACCGGGATTTGAATAGCTGTATTAATAAATACTGTATACCAAAACAAGCTGACAACCTGAAGATACGGAATGTGATTTTATTGATAACCCGGACACAAAAATAGTACAAGTAGCATCAGTGTCAATACAATCAGGGCGGGATAGGAAGAAACAAGGCATCGTGATGAAGCACTTCATATTGCTTCTGATAAGTACAAGTTAGGCAAAGTAAGATAAACAGTCCAAAACATTGTCCACTTGGTACGCTTGTAAAAATAATTATTAATAACTATTAATAAAAAAGCACTTATTTATATTTGTACAAGTACTAGAGTGCATTTACGATACGATGACATAAAACACCTCAGTCTCCACTGTTGGCATTTTTAAACTTCACGACCATGACGGTGATGTTATCGGGACAGCCTCTGTAAAAGGACTGTAGCACGATGCTCTTGGCACCGAAAAGCGGCTCGTCTAGTCGCTCGCGGACGAAGCGTATGGCCTCCTCGTTGCTGAAGGCGTCCCACAGTCCGTCCGAGGCCAGGATCATGAACTGAGGTTGCAGTTTGTCCAGGTCGAAGGTGAGCACATCTGGGTCAGAGACAACCACATTGAGGTTCTTCAGAGGGTAGTCGCCCAGGGAGCGGGACATGGCCAGGATACCCTGCACCCGCCACGAACCGTTGAAGCTGATGAAGCCACCTGAAAACGAAATACAGACATTGATTCTAAAAAGGTACATGAGTTCATAACAATACTAGATGTACTATTGCAATAACCATTTCAAAATCATCTTTTTGTGTCTTACAGTGTATGAGTATGCCCTCCCAGGCCTCTCCTTGAGGTGGCGCTACAGAATTCTTGCACTACGCCACTGGATCTAAGATACGACTTTGCAGAAAATCACTATTTACTTTGTCAATGACCTCGGCCGAGGTGTAGCCTTTGTAGACATCAGTCTTACCAGGACGGGGTCCCGACCCTTAACATTTAGCCCCTAACATGCTGACCCTTACCATATGAAGCTAAATGCATAAACATGCTGCTTTATATTTAGACGGTGAACAATGTTGGGACAAGTTACCAAAGAAGGATTTTAATCCCCAAGACAGGCTTACCGGCCCGTTTGATTCTCTTGCGCTCCTTCAGCTGGTAGGGTTTGTGATCATGAGATAAGGCCACCGCGTTGCCGTCTTTATCGCACAGCACACCACGAGAGTCTCCGACGTTAGCCACTGTCAGCTCGTGATCAGACAGCAAGGCCACCAAGCACGTAGTGCCTACAGCAGAAAGAAAACACTTCACTCTTTGACGTCATCTGGACCTCATCTCATCATCATCCTCACCTGCTTCCTCGTGTGAGGCAGAGAACTTCTCCACCATGTCTCGATCTACAGCTTGTATACTCTGCTCCAGGATGGAGGCGTACGAATGCTGGCTTTCCTTCTTCTCAAGGATGCTCAGATGCTCAAACATCTGCAGATGCTGCCTCAGAGAGTCTGGGAGGTGAGCCTTTACATAGTCAGCAGCCGCCTACAGAAGAATATATTCTTATTTAAGTAAAGGTGTTTATAAGATAACCTGTGCTGGGTTGGACCCAAGATAGTAATATTAATAATAATAAATTACTGTTCGGTTCTGGTGGCATTGACATTGAGCATCTTTTCAACGCTTTGTGAACTCGCTGCCGTATAATAGCAAGTCGAGCTCATGACGAGCTTTGACACATAAATGTCAATAGGTAGCTAATTCAGATTCTGGTGCAGTGCTTTAATAATTCAGGTCAGTGATCTCCTGTGGCACGTGCTCATACTTCCCAACTGCTCGATCTCTCATGGATACAGAACCACGTCACTTTTCCTATTTTCTCTTCAGAATATTTTTAACATCGACCCTCCAAACAGTTCCGTCATGTCATATCTCACGTAGCTTTATTTTCCGTTTTCACTGCAGCCAAGTCGAGTGTTCGCATGAACCCCGACCGCATGTCCAGTTTTCTCTTTTATTGTTCATTACTTAAACCGAAAAGAGAGTTGAAATCAAATCTAATTTTTCACATAGCCGGTGGGAAATGCGACTCTGTAGACAGAAAAGCATAAACACACACAGTCAGCTTTATAAAAGGCCAGTTCAATGAATTCAAAAGATACGGTATTCCTATATCCCAACCTGCTTTGTAAAAAAACTGGAATTTTCAGCCATACCAACGTAAACAACATATGATATATGGATAATTTTATTGACTATGTTAAATTGTCCAGTTAAATGTACCGATGTAAGTGATGTACAGCACTCGGTTGAATCATTTATAGAATGGAATGAGCAAACAAAAGCTGAGCATCTGTTATAATCTCGTGAGGATTCAGGGTTCGGCAAGCAGACAGATGGCTTCCAGACTGGGGGTGGGGGGCAACTAAAATTAAATTTGGAAACTACAATTTATAAAATGTATATTTTATCAACACTAACAAAAATGTAATTTGTCTATGTTTAATAGATTAATAAAGTTATAAGTCCAGTTTATACACTCTCATACTAGTTTATAAGGGTTTAACTCACTATCCCAGCAAACAGCTTCTAAACTCCAACAAGACTTACAGAATAATCTATATTTATTCCTATATTGAATGTCATAATAACTAAGTTTGAGCTTAGTGACGTCACAAACTACAACGTGCCTGTATGATGTTAATGATCTAAAAAAGACACTAATAAACAAAATCAACAAACAAAAAAAGCCTTCGAGCGACTCTCATCAGCACCAGATCTGGATACATTCACCGATACTGACCTCACCGCCGTGCCCATCAAAGATGGCAAACAAGGACGGGTGGCTCCTATTGGCGAGGTCGGTGAGCACCTCGAATCGGTCTTCCATGTGGTCCCGACGGCCCTGGATGGAGAACACGGCCACGTTTTGGTCCTTGAAGCCCCACGTTTTGGAGAACTCGGCGTCGTTTACGTGCAGGCCTTCGCCGGCCAGGTCCTGCAACATCATCATCTCGGCCACTTTGCCCTTCACCATGGTGACGGCGTCTCGGCTGGACCTGACGATGGTCTTCACCTCGTCCGTGTGGAAGAAGTAGCTCCATAAGGCCAAACTGATGCAGAGCAGGAACAGGGTCTCCGGCCGGAGCAAGAAGTAACGCATGATGCGACCCAGGAGAGACAACAACGTCATCGCGTCTCCTACCATCACACTGCCGACTGTTCACTCCATCATCCACAACCGAAAACGCCCAACGACTCCATAAACCCCCTCTCCAGAAACTTATTCTTCTCCTCACCCAACCCCAAACCTCAAACACACACAAGCCGGACACACCAGACGCGCTCCGGACGGTTCCGGACTCCACCGTGCACCGGACCGGCTGCTGGTGATGCCAGAGCTGCCGCACCACCTGAAAACCGACCGAGAATCACCGAGGCACGATGTTCCTACATAAACAAAGTCTGAAGAACAATGTAAGGACCCTCATTCAACAGCGGACAAAATAAAGCAGCCGGCGAGGGAGGGAGGAATCCTCCGGTTATGGAAAGCCAAAGAGTGCAAAGATTGTTTTTTTCTGTTGCCGCCGGTAGGTGTCGCCAAGGTGGCTCGTCATCTGCATTATTATTAATTCATATACAGATGGTATAATCTTCTCTCTTTCTTCCAGGCATGGAACCATTGCCGCCCAGAGGCATCTGTTTGTATGTGCACAAACACACACACACGCACGCACGCACGCACGCACGCACACACACACACACACACACACACACACAAATCAGCTTTGG
>JAOUQU010000032.1:3083040-3098331 GCA_028566735.1 Ammoglanis amapaensis
CATGTTTTTGGACTGTGGGAGGAAACCGGAGTACCCGGAGGAAACCCATGCTGACACGGGGAGAACATGCAAACTCCACACAGAGAGTCCCCAGCCCGACACAGCCACCGTGCCGCCAATATTAAATGAACCACGTAAAGATTCCTAATGACGGAGTGACTGCAGGTAAAAAAAAACCCACCTGGTCCTGGTCCAGATGTGTTATTATAACCTGTGGACAACCTTAAAAAATCCCTAAACATCTGCCTGGAACACATTCCAGACTCCAGAACTTTCAATTTAATTCAAATTGCTGCTTAAAATTCAGGTGAGAACGAAAAAATAATTTAATCAAATTTAAAATAAATTCTCTTGTTAGGAAATATATATAAATAAAAGACTTAGTCCCCTAACCCCCCCCCCCATCTCCCAATACACTTAGACACCTAACAGCACCTTAGACCTTATAAATCTAGTCCCCTAATTCCTCCGTAGTCCCCTAATGCAGCCTAGTACCCGAATGCCACCACCCCCCACTAACCCAATTAGTCCTCAAACACAAGTCACCCACTAATACCCCCCCCCAGAACCCAAGGAACCTAGTCCACTAAACCAAGTCCGTTAAACAGCACTAGTCTAGTGCCTAGTTGCCTAATGAAGTCTAAGCTAATGCCCAACTACTCCTTGAACACCACTTGTCCCTTAACACCCCCCTAAACCCAATGAACCCAGTCCCCTAATGCCCCCCTAGTCCACTAATACCCCCAAGCTCACAATGTAATAAACAACAACAACAGAAGTAGTCCAGGACCACAGCTGGATCACGTACTCTTTGTTGTGTTTAAGAGCCAGGTGATCCGACTCAAAGTAGTAGACGTCTGGCTCTTCCTCCTCCGTCTCGTCCTCCTCCGCCGGTCTCATTGAAGCATCTTTGGTGGATCTGGACACCCGACTATCCAACAAATCCAGTTCCGCGCTCTCCTCGGCCTTTAAGTGTTCCGAGTGTTCACAGTCTGCCTTATCCGGTTCTAGAAGAACGCCGTCGGCTTCCTGCATCAGAAAGCCGGGCCCGGGAGAGCTGGACCGGGGCCCGCTGACGCAAGAGTCGCGGCAAGGCCGAGGGGAAGTCCTCAAGGTGTAGCTGTGTTCCTGAGGCTCTGTGAAGCAAGGGGGCTCTGCGGGAAGCTGCCAGGCCGGTCCTGCCGGTTCCCCTGAGATGTTCGAGCCATCGTCCGAAGGGTCTGGCGGCTCCGCGAACGGCTGGCCGTTGGTGCCTCCGGCGGCTGCGTGCTGGTCCTGGACCTGACCCGAATCTCCAACAACGTCCACCTCCACCTCCAGCTCCGGTTCCAGAGACAGCGCCGATTCAGCTGCTTCCTGGGAGACAGCGGGGACATCCGGACGCTCGAGGCGTGGAGACGCAGAAGGCACGACGGGGTCCGGAGTCGAACCCGGTGCCTGGCTGCCATTGGTCAGTGAGGGACAGTTCGTAGGCGTGGCAGGGCAGGCACGAGGCTCTGAGAGTAGATCCCCAGATTCTAAGTCCTCATTGTGGATCTCGGCGAGGCCGTTGATCACCCGGTGGTGATCCTCCGACAAAAGTTTGTTGTTTCCATGTGCAAGCTCGTCATGGTCGAGGCCGGGTGGAATCTCCGACCCTGAGGACAACCTCGTAGTTAGATCAGAGTCCGTTTTACAGTCCTCATCGTTGACCTTCGCTGCAGCAGAATCAGGGCTCGCCGGTTTGGAAAAGGGCTCGTCTTCGGTCCCGTGAGATTCTCCTGAGCGGGCGGAGCGCTTCGCCTTCTTCACGGGCGGAGACGCGTCCCGGCCTCGGACCCTTTCGGAGACGTCCGGCCTCTCCGGTTCGTCCTTCTCCGAGACCGACGGCCCTCGCTTCCTCGGACTGAGCGAGGTCTCGCCCTCGGCTACCTTCGCCTGAGTTGTGGTCTGCTGGCTGTCCTGTTTCTTGGATGGCAAACGGGATCTGGGCGCGGGAGTCGGCGACGTCTCCTCCGGCTGGGCGATGCTGCGATTCCTGAGGGTTCGGCCACAGAAGTTCTCGTCCAATCCATTTATCCCCACCGATGATCTTGTGACACGCGAAGAACGGGATGCGGCCATACTATGGAGGGGACCTACTGACTCCTCATGGTGGTGCTCTCCTCTGTGGCAGAACGTGGGCACCTAACAAGAGAGCGAAAAAGGAACGCGTAAGCGGCGTCGACAAAAACGATCCGAATCTCATTCGACTACGCCGACGCAACCCTCCCAATTTATCCAGGCTCTTTGTTTAGTTTGGAAAGGCCAATTCCAAGGCCAGATTTTGGGAACGTCAAAAAGTGTGCGGGTCATTCTTCGTGCAAGGACGGCCCACTCGCTCTGTCAAGACAAACACAACAGAACCCTCACATGCTAGAGCTGTTCTCAAGTTCTCAAGACGACTATTAAAACAACAACAACAATATAAATCAGAATCTTAACGTGCAGCAGCGCGGACCTTTTCTCCAGGCCTATAGGGGGAGCCAAGTGTGTGTGAGAATTTGACGCCTGACGCCATAAACACGCTGCAACCTGGTCAACAGTTACTTCAAATAGGAGGGGGGGGGGAAGAATTGTTTTATTTTATGACGTAATAAAACTCCTGTTTGCAAATTGCGTGTGTCGGGGTCCTAAACGACGTCTCTTTTAACACTTAAGTGCACTTAACTTAGGGAGGAACGGGTCGTTATTACAAGCACTACGGAGTCTACGTACGGACCGGCATTCGGGAAGCGGTTTACGGAAAAAGCCGATAAAAGCCGAACAATCCCGAAGTGACCGGTTGGAGCTAACTGGCTAACTAACACATACTATCGGCTAATGTGGTTGTTTCGATATGAATAAACGTTAAACGCGAATTCGAACCGATTTAGGGGTTCTTATAGGAACTCGTTATTTAAATATATAGATTTAATTACAGACTTTAGGCGCACATTATCTATTTAAAAGCTAGCTCGGTGAGGCTCGCTGGCTAGCAAGCTATGCTAAAGCTAGCTGATTGTTCGGTGCACTTTTCCCCACGCCGGTGTATTTAGCGCCCGCCGGTTCGCTTTATTTTAAACCACAAGCGTTCCGACGATCCCCGCGCGGTCGCTGTTCTTCAAAACAACCGATTAAAGCTGCAGAATTACCTACCTCATTTCCGCAAAGTGTTTGCTGCGCACTCGGCGGCAGCCATGTTTTCTGTTCGGGTTGCGCTATTTTCTTTCCCACCCGCATTCCGAAGAGCTCCCGCCTTCTTCGTCGGGATTGGTTCATTGCGTTGCCAATTCTCAGACGGCCGGCCAATGGGGTTGCCGAACGATTGCCTGTGCGTCAATCCCCGAGCAGAAAGGCGGGACTTGTCCGAAAACGGGTATGGGGAGAAAATGAAAGATGGCACACAAGATGTGTGTGTCTCTCTCTCTCTAGCCCACGAACATCAGTACCGTCCTGCTGTGATGGTGAAACGTGCCACTGTCAAAAAGTCTTTAATAAGCCACGCACTGTGCCAAGGTGGTGGCACATGTGTGGCATCATTCATGTGTCAACAGTGACCACTCATAACAAGTGTGAAATGTTTGGCTGGTTGTTCTGGATCAGAATCCTGGCTGCAGTGGATTTAAATCAAACCCCTCCCCCCTCCTCCTCCTAAACTCCTCGTGTGTGGGTAAAGAATGACATCAAGGTTGCATGGTGGGCTGACGGAGAACATGCCAAACTCGACAATTGAACCCAGGCAAAGTTGTGCAGGATAATACATCCGTCAACGTGATTGCTAATCGATAAATCAGTAACTACAGTCGAAACCCAGCCCAGATTCGACTCTATAGTTCTACGGCGAATCTTTTAAATCACCATAACAACCACCATATAGTGTATTCAAGTACAGCATAGTATAGTGGAGCATGAAGTGTAGTATAATAGCGCAGGGTAGTGTATCAGAATGTACTTCATAGTAAAGTAGAATATAAGTCACATATTACCTGAAGTTACTCTACTAGGTCTAGTAGAGTATAGTAAAGACACGTATAGTATAAGGTAAAAGTAGTCGAGTATACTATAGTACGTAGAGAACATGATAAAGTTTAGTATAGTAAAGCAGAATATAGCGTCGAAGTAACATTTAGAGTTCAGGGATGTTCTGTACAGTAGAGAATATTAAAGTATAAGCTTAAAATGGTAGAGTATAGTACGATATTGCTTAGTAAAGAACTGTAGAGTACTGTAGAGTGGAGTATGGTAGATTTCTTACACAGAAAGAAAATCCTCATTCACCACATGTTGTGTTTTACAGTGTTAATCAGCGCCGTCATCTCGCGGGTGCTCAGCGGGGTTCCTCCGAAATCAAAACCAGGTCACAAATCTCAAACTGGGTCAAACTAACCGGCAGAAAAAGTACGAAATAATCAGAGCGCTCTACAAAAGCAATGAAAAGACTGTTGCTATTGTGTCCTATCACCACTAGGTGGGGGTGTTTTTTGTGTTTCACTTCATTTGAGCTGGAAAAAAAGCACTACTGATTTTTATCCTTTGTGACCAGTAATAATATTATATTTTCTGAATACATACAGTAATATAACGATCATATATGAACCCGGACGATGCGCAAAACAATAAACTTTTGCAAGCGTGCTGATCTTCATCCACGGTCAGATTTATCAGTTTTATTTCAGCCAGCCAAAATGGACAATCATTTTTGTTCAAGTACGTTTTGTCAGAGCAGATTACAGCTTCATCGAGCATCGAGGTTTTATATATATATATATAAATTATGTGCGAGTAAACAAAGGCATTTAAGTAGCTGAAACTTGTACATACATGATATGAAGCGACTGTCTCTAACATGCCATCCATTAGCGAGATTTTACCATCATGCACCGGGACCAGGATTACACATTTGCAGATGTGAATAGAAAAAAAAAGGTTTCTGTACATGGAGGCTAATCGTGGAAAGTTCTGCAATAAATAAGACGTGAGGGAACATTTGTAACCTACATGGGTTGTCGGGCGTCGGTGATGAAACATGCGCTCATGGGATTACCGGAATTACCAGAATATAAATATTATTATACTGTATATTGACTAGACTAGAAAACAAGGAGGAAGCTTTCGGGGAGCCACCTCACGATTCACACGTACCACTGAAAGCTACCATCTTTTACCAAGTCCATCTCGTTTGGAATTATATATCAAGGAAAGTTCATTATAATCTGGAAAATATGGTAATTAAAGTTCGAAACGATCAGTTTCTTAATCATGTAAATGTTAATCCTCCCCCCCACACACACACACACACATACATGTATGTATAAATACCTACACACATACGGCACAAGTCACATTCTTAATTCTTAGCGGTTCATCAGCTTGCTAATGGTTATACGGCTCAGACAAACAACGGCTTTCTTCAGCTGTCAGCAGTACGAGCCCAGAGCCCCACGGTATGAGCCCAGAACCTCGTGGTACGAGCCCAGAGCCCCACGGTACGAGCCCAGAACCTCGTGGTACGAGCCCCGTGGTACAAGCCCAGAGCCCCGTGGTACGAGCCCAGAACCTCGTGGTACGAGCCCAGAACCTCGTGGTACGAGCACAGAGCCCCGTGGTACGAGCCCAGAGCCTCGTGGTACGAGCCCAGAGCCCCGTGGTACGAGCCCAGAGCCCCGTGGTACGAGCCCAGAGCCCCGTGGTACGAGTCTAGAGCCCCGTGGTACGAGTCTAGAGCCCCGTGGTACGAGTCTAGAGCCCCGTGGTACGAGTCTAGAGCCCCCGCGGTACGAGCCCAGAGCCTTGCGGTACGACACAGTATTTACAACACGTGGTGCGGAATGTGCTGAGGGAAGTGCAAAAGTAAAAACGTTCTCCTGGGTTGTTGTTGTTGTTGTTGTTGTTTCCCCCTCCTCTTCTCTCTACAGGGAGCGAGTCTCCACTTCGATCTTCTCTTCGGCGTGACCGGGGTCGGGGTCCTGGTGGCTGACGCTGGGCCGGACGGTCACCACGGGCCCGCCGCCATGAATCAAATGCAGGAAGTTCCACGTCTCCTCCGAGATCTGACCCGAATCGGCACCTGTGAGCGAGGAACGGAGCAGGAGGCGAGCATTAGACACTTCGAGGTCTGATACGGACAGGAAATACAAGATGGACGGCGGTTTTACCCGGCTTGAGCGTGACGTGTCCGTTCTTGTTGGCGGCGATCTTCGTGTTATCGATGGGACCCGGAGGATCTGAAAATCCAAAACACGATACTCGGATCAACCCAGATCACAGGGTCAGACAGCGTAGAGTGCAAATTACGGTAATTCTACGTTTTACAGAGTTCAATATCATCACACACGCACACACACACACACAACAAACTAAGAAAACTTGGAGAACAAACTAAAAAAAAATCTGTCTTCCCCGTCTGCAGAGCCCCAGAATGTTGAAATCGGAACAATGGGCCACAAGGGGGAGCACTAGAGTCGCCGAAACAGAGCTACTAGAGCCTCTGTGCTTACGGCGTTTGGTTCACGATCTGACGTCGATATCGATCTACGACCACGTCGTTTCTCGCTCAGCGTTAAAACCGGAAGGTGAACAAAGACACAGACGAGACAGGATCCTGAGAAACCCGACGCCCTCGAGTGTTGTAGTGGTGAATTACATCGTGCCGCATAAGACATACAACTAAGAAAGGAAAACGGCGGCATGGAGTCGAGAGAAGAAATGACGGGATCGGATCGATGTCGTTATTAATAAGTAGTATCGATTCATCCCTCGTCAAAAGTATTCACACACACTACTAATCTGTGTGTGTGTGTGTATCAGAAGGGGACTGACCGTTGTCTTTGCCTTTGACGAAGTTCTCCCATTCCCGGAACCAGTGCATGCTGATACAGTAAATGATGGTGGGAGATTCCTCCTCCTGAAACGCTTTATTCAGCTACCAAACAAACCAAACAAACAATCGAGAGTCAATAACTGTTGAGGAAATAGAATATGTACATATGTACACTGTTGATCTCACACACACACACACACACACACACACACAAGCTTTTCTCACCCGGACGAACATGTCCAGCTCGTTCTTGCGCCGTTTCTCCACCTTCTCGATCTCCAGCTGGCAGGTGTGGCAGACGTACAGATGATTGACGGCCGGACCTCCTCCGTACCTGAACATCAGAGCGACACTTCGTACCTGAACATTCACATTTCTAATCGTGCAGTCGGCGTGTTTACCTGCCGTACAGGTGATCCCAGACGTTCTGGGGCACCATCATCACCAGCTCGTCCGCGTACGCCGCCTTATGGGGTGGCACACCTGACAGGAGACAGAACACAGAAGTTGGATCGGAGTCGACCAGATAAATCAGCGGATAAAGATGCTGGACTTGTCATCGGAAGGTTGCCGGATCGAGGCGGCGCTACATTCCGACGCTGAAAGGTTTAACCGGATTAAAGGACCACGATCACCTCCGTGCGAGCACAGAAAGTCGTGGTTGGAGATGGGTCCCGGTTCGGCGAACGTCCGGAACTTGTTGAGCCACTGGCGGGACACGTAGAACTGCAGCAGACTCGGCTCCATGACGTTAAACAGAGCCGAGACTCTCCGCCGCTCTTTCTGCACCTCCTCGCTGCTTTTTCTGTACATGACACCAGAGAAGCGGTCAGGCCGTACATATACGGTAAAAGGAAGTACGACTGATTAGCGTGACGGTGCTCGTCAGTATGGAAACGTTACGCTAGTTCACCGGGACTCACTTGTAGAAGAGAACGTACGCCTCGGCGTTCTGGACGCACGACTCGGCCACTTCCGTCACGCTCTGGTCATCAAACTCGTACCACAGCTGATTCAGGTCGTTACGGCAGTACGCCACATAGTGGCCGCCTGAAACACAAGCGTGGAACGTTGGGGGGGGGGAGAAAAGTAACAATACCGTGAAACCTTGATCTGTTAGCGGGTTCTGCAGAGATGTTCATCAAGTCATAACCTTCGTTTTGAAATTAAATTCTAATTGGCCGTCACATCATTTGTTATTTCACCAATGGGATGAGCCGACACAAGTCCCGCCCCTTCCGTTACGTCAGGCGAAATGGCGTCCGTTTCGTTTAACATGGTTTCACGCTGTATTTGTGGGCCGTTTTTAGTGCAACATCCTGGTACTTTCAGTGCGCTGGGATTTATCGTGTTTTCTCGGACGCACTAAAACTTCCTGCTTGAAGTGTGTAAGTGTGTAATTGTGTAAGTGTGCGGTTTAGGACGTGTCCTATTAGAACAATGATGGCTTATTGGTTAAGATACTGGGTTCGGGCTTCACTACCACCATGTTGGACCACTGAGCGAAGCCCACGAACCTCAAAACGGCAGAGTCGCCGAAGGTGTAATGGTTCGTAATGACTGTGTTATGTGCCCTGTGTAGACGGGGGATGAGGTTCGAGTCCGTTGTGATGTCACGTGTTCGATTCTTATAAGATTCGTTACATTTGTAACATCAAAGAAGAGAAACGAGATCTGAAATCATCCTAATCAAACCGTATCTCATTTATATTTAATAATAATAAAAAGGATAAAGGTACGAGGACTCACTGCTGGCCGTGCCGTGGTGACAGATGACCGACAGCAGGTCGTACGTGGTGGTCTGGGCGCCGCTGTCTTTGGCCAGAAACGGCTGCAGGTCCAAACCGTCCAGCGGGAAGGAGACATGAGTGCTGATCTTGGTGGAGAACATCAGCTCGTGTCTGAAGCGCTTCAGGTGGATGCACAGAATCTGAGGGATGCAAAAACGCCAACTTACGACTCACGAATCGATTCTCGCAGGGACGGGAGTCGACTCACGAATCGATTCTCGCAGGGACGGGAGTCGACTCATCGAATCGTTTCGAAAAAAAGAAAAATATTAAAATAAAGAGTAAAATTTCAGTATCTCTACTGAACCTGACTGCATGCTTTTGGACTGTGGGAGGAAATCCAAGTCCCCGGGAATAGATGAAAAAACAATTACGTATGTAATTGTAATTATATTCTCCAGGGTCTGAAGAAGCCGACGGCACACCGGCGGCGGTTCAAATAAAAGAAAGAATCGAAGGACGTTTATCAGAATGAAGGGTATGATGAAGTGAAGGTCGTTTGAAGGACGTACCTCAGGTAAACTCTGGACTTTGCAGAATTTGACTCCGTTCCGTAACCTGAAAAGCGGGAAAAAACTAATGAGACTCTTCAGACCGAAACAAACTCCGTTTGTGTGATGTCATCACGGGCGATGATTTTTCTGTAGCCAATCGGCTTCCAGAGATCCGGAACGACCTACAGATCACCTGCATCAATAGGGGGCGCCGAAACAGGCGGTAGCAGATCCGGGATACAACCGCCCCCCCCTTCCGAGATTCGATTAAAGCAACATGTTCCCGTGCCTTTTTACCTCCCCGGGTGCTCGTTGTGCTGAACATGTGTGCTCACTACTGCCCCCTAGTGCAGTTTCGCTGCACGCCTCGGATCAATTGTGCGAACGCCACCGTGGTGAAAAGTTTTGTAATATTCAATAAAGAAATTAAGATACTCACTTCTTGCACTTCTCACAGCTGTACATGTTGTCACCTGTAGGGGCAGAAGTGATGCCGCGTCAGAAAAGCGTTACGTTTACGTTGCGTTTACGTTGCGTTTACGTTACACACATGTTACGCTGGGGCGGATATCGCGCAGGTTTGAAGCCACTCACCTTTGAGTTCATCTCGAGCGAAGAAAGCCGCCAGACAGTCTTGCAGGGTGACGACGGGACCCCAGAACCAGCTAACAAAACACACAAAACAACACAACGAGGGAAAAGATAATCACACTGCGGTCTCACAACGCACAACAACTTCAGACTCATAAATAAACAATACAAATACACTTTATTCATGATGAATAAAGAAGAAAGTATCTGTGAGCACCTTTTGATGTACTCCAGGACGTAGGCGATCCACCCCTGAGGGGCGTAAGCCTCGCCACACGAACCCGCCTTCACCAGAGCGGTGGGATGAGTGGACGAGTGCAGCTTGGCCAGATCCTCTTTCCCCGGGATGGGCAGTGAAATGTCCTGGAAGTTCTCCAGAGTCACCGAGACCTGAGGGGAGGACGCGGGACTCGAGAGGAGCTCTACAAAGGTTGTAGGTTCAAATCTCAACAATGTGTGTGTGTGCCTGTGTGTTTATGTGTGTGTGCGTGCATGTGTGTGCGTGTGATTGTGGACGTGCGTGTGTGTGAATCTGTGTGTCTCACCCGGTCGCAGGTCAGACACTGAACAGAACTGACGATGGTGCCGTCGAACACGTCTGAGATGATGCTGTGATATTTTCTCGCCCGTTTACACTTCGGTGGAGCGAACGAGCCGACTGTAGAGAAAACACACCGACCAATCAGGAGCTGAAGATGTTCCCACCTCATATACAATATTTATATATGTATATATATATATATATATATATAGATTATAGATTATATATATATAGTTTTTCTCCCAGACGTTTCCCCTGGTACTCGACCCTCTGCCCCTCTCCGGACCGCTACTCTCGCCCCAGAGTTTTCACCGAGTTTTTGAGTAGTTGCTCTGTGGAATTGTCTGTGTGTGTGTGTGTGTGTGTGTGTGTCTACAGGACAATTTCACATCTCCGATCAACCTAGTGCATATTTTTGGACTGTAGGGGGCGGCACGTCGGCTCAGTGGTCCAGCACTATCGCTTCTCAGTCCCGGGTTTGATTCGTGGGTCGAGCCCAGGGTTTGCATGTTCTCCCCATGTTCGCGTGTATTTGCTAAGGTACTCTAACATGCAGGTAAGGTCAATATAATGCGTGTAGGGGTGCTGTGTGTTACCTTTCTTGTGTGCTTGGTTGAGGTTGGGCCAGATTGGGTTGGATTTGGGAGGACTGGTGGTCTGTCTGGTGTCACTGGGACTGTGGGGTCGGGCGCCACCACTGATGTGGATCTCTGTGCTGGAATCTGAAACACAGACGTCACTGATGTCAAGCAATTCATCGAGTGATATTTACCGTATGTGTGTGTGTGTGTGTATGTGTGTGTGTGTGTGTGTGTGTGTGTGTGTGCGGATGATTTTATCTGCTACACGGCGGTAAATCTGTTAACATGTTTTAATACGACTTTATTGAAGCTCTGAAGCTGCACCGGTTGTTGGACTGTTGGAGGATTGTTTACGGTTCCTGTATTCAGGTGTGTATTTGATGGATCACGTCTGTCACTTCTGTCATTTCCTGACTCGCTTTCTCACCGTCTGTCACTAGTGAACTCACTCTACCAGCAGTGGAACTACGACTCCCAGAATGCACCTCATCCGTGTCGATCAACGTGTGTTTCGGTCTCTGCACCAATCACGTCTCGTCGTCTCCGGAGTTTCTAATTTAAGTTTTTACAGTTTGTTTATAATCGACTGAATAATTTAAACACTTTGATTGATTGTGTTGTTGTTGTTGTTGTTGTTGTTGTGTCGGTGATTTACAGAAACTTCTAGATCTCGTGATTCCGTCTTCCAGCGTTTTCTATTCTGTTTGCTTGTTTTGTTTACTGTGTGAATATATTCTGGTTTTTGGACTTTTGGAGTTTCTCTTTGGTCTCTTGTTTTTGCTCTTTATAATAAAACCGCTTTTCGTTTTTATCCACAAGCGTCTGAAACGGTTATAATCAGTTATAACTGAATACTACGGTGCAGTTTATGTATGAAAAGAAACGGTTAATATTGCACCGTATAATCTACGATGAATAATCAGTTAAATCCGATACATGTCATGGGTCATGGCGTTTTACCTGCAGCATGGTTTTGTTTGACGGCTCCTTGGCTGCAGACGATAACCGCCGTGTCCACGTCCTTGTCCAAGTCTGCGCGGTGGCGCTCGTTGATCAGGTTCTTTTCTCTCTGCCGCTCTTTACTGGCTCTGTCCTCGTCCGTGATGAGCGTGTCGGCTTCGTTGGCCTCGCCGGCGTCGTTGACCTCGCCGGGCTCTTCCTCGTCCACCTCCAGCACCTGATCCGAGTCCTGGTTCTGGTCTTCTGGCTCCTCCAGCGGCTCTTTGAGCTCCTCGTGAAGCTGGTCCATCAGGCAGCGCAGGAACTCCTGCGAGTCCTGAGTGGAGACACACGACTGATATCGGCGGGGGTCTGATCGCGACCCGGAGTGCCAGGCCGTTTAAATTAACCATTCATCCATTCATCCATTCATCCATTCACAGATCAGGTACCTGCTGAGAGTAACCCCGAAACATTGGATTCACCGCTTTGATCCCCTGGAACAGGTTTGTAGGATGAACATACGAAGGTCTGCAGAGTCAACAACAACAACAACAACAACACATGAAGTAAACAAGAGTCTTTATTAGTGAGTGATTATCGCGTCTAATTAAAATACAGCATGAATGAATGTGGACCTGTTTTTGTGCCAGAGGTCCGTGATGAGTTTCTGGTAGCTCTTACACAGCGCCGGCTTCTTGTCCGTCCTCACTAGACCCCCGCAGTCCAAAAAGAACTGGGTCAGAGGGGGACTGAAATAGAGACAAGAGAGAGGTCAAAAACATCAGGGGGTAGAGGGAGAGGTGAGAGGTAACTGGAATAAGGAAAACAAGGAATGTAGCGTAGTCGCTACTAATTGGTCGGTATTTTGGTTTCTTGGGTGTGTGATGGGCTGGCACCTCGTCCGGGTGTTGCTATGTGCCTGACTCCCCCCCCCCTCTCTCTCTCTCACACACACACACACACACACACACTCACCAGTTAGACAGAGCCTGCAGGGCAGCGTTCATGTAACAAGTGTTGCCAATGTTTTTCAGCCCGGTCAAACCTGCAGCACAAAGGAAAGTCGCGGTCAGATACGTCCGACTAAGCTAATCTACACTGCCACCAGCAGGGGGAGTCGGAGTCAAAGAACTGTGCTACTAAACAAAGGTACAGGTTTAGAGGAGCCAGACCTTTAGTCCTCAGATCATCCTCTTCTTCAGTGTCCATGTCTGGATCCTCACACATGATGGCAGGTGGCACTCGCAGGGAGGTCGGGCTCCCCGGGGCCACCGGCTCCTGAGAACACACAACACACTGGCATTAGAGACAATTTCCTTTTTAGAATCGGAACCCGTACGAACTCTGGGTTGTTACCTGGCTGGGTGTCGATGGGCTGGCGACGGGTGAGACAGGCTTAGAGGTGACAGACGGAGGGCTGACGGGTCCCAGCTTCCTGTCGAGAAAGACTTCCTTGGAACAGGCGTAACACCAAACCCTGAGCGTGGTCAGATTGACGGTCAGGTTGTGATGCGTCTCCTGGAATGAGATCGGAAACGGGTTCAGAATTTGTGTCTTCAAAGACATGCAGATGTTAGAATGTGACATCACATCCTGCTAGATCCGCTTCCACACTGAGGAATGGTTGGATGGTTTGTTGGATTGTTAGTTGGACAGTTTGATACATGAATGGTTGGTTAGTTGGTTGGATGGATGGCTAGATAGTGAGATTTTCCTGACTACTAATGCAGTTGCGACCCCTGCTGGATGACTGTTGGAGGCGAACAGAACCCGCGTTATGTTTAAAAGACATGTCGTTTCACCCACCTGTGAGTGGACGGTGCTGTGGTCAGCATGAGACTCTCCACAGCCGACGTAAGAGCATCCATTCTGTGAAGAGAAGAGAAGTCAGCTGCGAGCTGTCTTTTGTCTGTACGTGTATTAAACCAGACAGTCGGTTTACGGCTTCGGTCGGAACGCGAATAACTCCGGGTTAGCTGACAAAAACGTGACGACGTCTGCGAAGGTGAACTTACTTCCAGACACGCCCAGAGGTTCGGCCCGCCGACTCTACAGTCCTGACACTGACCCTGGAAACACAGGCGACGGTGGCTTAGAGGCTGAGGAGTCATTATTAACAACATCGGGACCTGAACAGTACTCAGATCCACCCAGGACATGACTGGAGAACTCACATGAGACTTCTGGATCAGCTCGTCCGTCGTGATCTCGCCGACACACTCCAGATGTGAGCAGTCGCCGTTCGAACCAGCCGGCATTGTGATGTCACTCCTGCCAGGGAAAGAAAACAAAGCAGATTCAAATGTAATTAAATACAAGCGTGTAAATTCTCTCTGCCACGCCCGTATTACCACGTACCACGTCATCACTTATCAACACCAACACACTAGTAAACACACACTAGGGGGCATCAGTAAGGACACGTGACCGGCACGATGTGCAGCCCCAGTCCCAGCTCCCGGGGAGCAGACATGGGGTCCGGTGCCTCGCTCAAAGCCATGTCATCTGTCAACTCTTGGAATCGAACCGGCACCCTTCAGGTCACAGGCCCAGTTCTCCAACCACCGGGATTCATTTTTAAAATCCTTGTAATGTTTTATTTAATTTAGGATCTATAAGACTGTGGTTAGGGTACTGGGTTAGTCATCAGAAGGTTGCTAGTTCAAACCCCGGGTTTCAAAGTTCGAAGTTCCAAAAATTATATATTATATTTTATAAATTATATATTGTATTGTAGGATTATGAAGTGCGCATGCGCACTCCACCCGTTTTGAAGGCGAACGGTTTTGACAGCTGTGCTAACGTCATAGCTAAGCTAACCGACACATCGAACTCATTTACCAAAGTAACGGTTATAAACACGCAGTGAACCGTGTTCCGTGTTCAAAACGACACCTTTTACACACGTATCAAAATGATTATATTAGACAAGACCGACGTTAATATGACTTAGCCTTGATTAGCTAGAAGTGGTGTCGCAGCTACCTTTAGCCCCGATAAATGAAGCTCGATTCCAGTCCTTAATCAGATTCTTTTAACCTCCAATTCGCCCAAATTAAATAAAACTACATATTTTTATATGATTTGGTGATCAAACCCGGCAAATGCGTTAATCCACCCACTGATCTGCACGACTTCCAGGTCCGATGCACTGAAGACGGATCTTTCCGGTGTTAGAGCTCGGGGAAGAGAAGTGAGAAGGGCCGCATAACCAACGCCTCCGTGTTCCCTAGACACAAGCACTACCTAGTGTGCGAGAGGGCACAGTCTAGATATCAGCTAGTGCACTAGCCTTCTAGCAATTGTTAGATCGGGATTCGGCCGATGACTGAGCATAAACGATGATCGACTCCTAATGTACCCGGTTCACACCATTCACAGGGCTCACTGACTATTGTGAGGGCTCCTAAAAATTGTTCCTGATTGTTCCCCCAAAAACTCTAAGCAGCTCTCTATTGTCATTCTGTCCCTTTTTGATAGGTATACAATATAGACAGAGAGCTAGATAGACACACACACACACACACACACA
>JAOUQU010000032.1:3098431-3116710 GCA_028566735.1 Ammoglanis amapaensis
GCTGGATTAAATACATAAATGATAAATAATAGTGTTTATAATCTTGTTATAAAGCTAGTCCACTAGCTGTGATGTGTAACTTCTGCACACGGCAAACGTTCTGGTGTAATATTTTATTTTATTTTTACAGGACCGAGATGCTCGAGTGTTTCGGCGACACCGATTTCCTGGCAAAACTCCACTGCATCCGCCAAGCGTGTCAGGTAGAACAATTGTTCAGTGTGGACTCACCTAATAAATAAATAAGGGTGGTGCGGGGCGCTGGTGTATCCGGAGTAAACGAGTTAAACGAGCCACATGTTCATGCCGCCTCAACCAGATGATTCTGGAGGAACGACGCACCCAGATGTTTCTCGCCGACACCGGGAGGAAGGTCCTGTCCTCCATCATCGTCAAGGCGAGGAAGGTGAGGAAGTGTTTTCTCACTCTACTGTACTTAATGATCTTTAATGTTGCATCGTACATGAGCGTGCGTGTGTGTGTGTGTGTGTGTGTGTGTGTTGCCAGAACCCCAGAAGATTTGAGGAGGTCTTTGAGGAGATGATTTGCTTCCTGGAGCAGACGGAACACTGGGACACGACCGAAGCCGAACTCTCCACACGAGGCGTAAGGTTCCAGACTTTTTCTTTGTCTGTTGGTGTGAAGCGTGAGGGGTCGGAGGAGAGATCTGACCAGGCTTCTAGTCCTCATTTAGTTCCAGAGAAGCTTTAAGGGGAAGAAGGTCCTCATGTGACGATGTTGTACAGAGGTGGCAGACAGAAACGCGTCTTATTAAAGTAAAAGTTCAATAATTACTCGGCTAGTAAAAGATAAAACTGTTTACAGTGATGCTTAGTGGTTAAGATACTGAGCTAGTGACCCGAAGGTCGCCGGATCAAGTCCTTTTAGAGGTCTAGTATGCTGGTAATGGGAGTATTTTAGGGTAACATTTAAGGGAAATAGTTGTAACTATAAAAGCAGCACCAGACTGTCAAAATGGTTTCAATCTGTCAAACGGCATCTTTATGTGCGTTTGTCCTTCTAACTAATAACAGTTTTAATAAAGGAATTATCAGGAATATTTTATATTAACGTGTTTTTTTTAACTCGTTACTAAAAAAAAAAATACCAACACCCCGATCCATTATCACGTCTCTTTTTCCTGTCTGTAGGTGAAGCATTTAAATTTCTACGACATCGTCCTCGACTTCATCCTGATGGATTCGTTCGAGGATCTGGAGAATCCTCCCATCTCCATCCTCAACGTGATTAATAACCGCTGGCTCAACGATTCCTTCAAAGAAACCGTGAGTCCTCGGCAACTCGGGGTTGGGTTTGCTTTTTATTTTTATCCGATGCTCGATTAATTGTTTGTTTGTTTGTTTGTTTGATTGCAGGCTGTAGCATCCAGTTGCTGGTCTGTTTTGAAGCAGAAGAGACAACACATGAAGGTTCGTCTCTGATGACGTAACAATATCGCCTTACACGTCTGTTTGGTTGACAGTTAGGTAGGTAGCTTGTTAGTAAGTAGTACGCAGGTAGCTGATCGGTGGGTATATGGTAGCTAGGTAGCTGATAGTAGGTAGGTAAAGTAGGTAGCTGATCAGCAGGTGATAGCTGGTAAGTAGGTAGGTAGTTGGTAGGAAAGCCGGTTGTAGGAAGCTAGCTGCTTGGTTGGTTGGTAGGTCGGTAGTTGGTAGGTAGGTAGCTGATCAGTGGATAGGTAGATAGTAGGTAGCTGATTGGTAGGTGGTAGGTATATAGCTGGTAGATAGATTGGTAAGTAGGTAGGTAAGAAAGCTGGTTGTAGGTAGGTAGGTTGCTGGTTGGTAAGTATTACGTAAGTAGGTGATCTGTGGGTGGTAGGTAGATAGCGGTGGTTTGTTTTGGTCTGTTGGTTCTTGTTCCTGTAGAAAGTGTTAATCTGACAGTTTTTGGTTGAGATGATGAACCCGATGTGTTCGTGTGGAATGTGTTTCAGGTTCCAGACGGTTTCGTGGCTCATTTCTACACCGTGTGTGAACACATCAGCCCGGTGTTGGCATGGGGCTTCCTGGGCCCGAAAACGTCCCTACACGACTTCTGCCACTTTTTCAAGGTAACCGTCTCCGGACGTACTAAAAACCATCTCCTTCCTGTGTCTTTGAATTTCACTTGGCTTCTGTATTTTCTATGCATGCGTTTACCGACCTGGCAGGAGCAGGTTCTTCTCTTTCTGAAGGACATCTTCGACCTGGAGAAGGTCCGCTACTCCAGCCTGGACGCCCTGGCCGAGGACGTCCTGGACCTGCTGCACCGGCGGTCTGAGCTGCTCCTGAAATACCCGGCTACCATCTCACATCACCAGGCTAACGGCGGCACCCACAGCGCCCCGCGCCAACCGACCGATGCGCTGCAGGACGCTCGGGTTCAGTGAAGTTCTGACAAGATCTGAGAAGATAATCTGCCAGCATTTATATATATATATATAGATAGATAGATAGATAGATAGATATATTGGGTTGCCAGATTGCACGAAATGATGTTGGAATGGTGTTTTGTAAATGTGTTTTATTATTGCAGATTGAAGCTGTAGTGACTTGTGGTTTGAGATGATATGATGCTTTATATTTTTAAAAATATATGTTTATTATCTTGAGTGTCTATTTTGGATAATTACAGATCACCAGATCACATATTGGTCGGCGTTTGTGTCGTCGTGTTTGAAGTGCATTTTTGCTGGATTGCCTTTTAATGAAAAATTGTTCGTAATTGCTTTTCATGCTTCTATTCAGAGAGTTAAAAAAAATTAGCAAAAAGTCAAATCATATTTATGTATTTACATCTATTTGTCTAACGATTGTTCTTGTACAGTGACAATAAAATGTATTTAATTTCACGACATGTATCAAAGAAATCGTGTATCAGCGAAGTTCTCATGGGGGGAATAAAGTTCTGCGTCAAGGTCTCATGAAGTAATTCACCACTACAACACTAGAGGGCGTTCTGTAGGTGTTCGAGGTTCATTTTGGCTTTTAATCATGATGATTTCAGATTTTAGCTGATCGTTATTGAACTACGAATGTTTTTAAATGTTGGATCGTGAACGAAGCGTTGAGGCATCGCCATATGCAGGGAGAGGCTGCTTTAACTACACGTGTGCACACGCAGTTTGTTTGTGCTAGAAAGCCATGGCGTCAAGGTAGATTGTTGATAGGCCCAGCCGTAGCGTAGCGGTCGGGGTACTGGAGTACTAATCAAAAACGTCACCGCTGATAGGGTGCCACCAGTGGGCCCTTAAGCGCGACCCTTTAACCATCATGTAATGTCATTTGCTTTGGATAAAATGTTGAAAACAAAAGCTGCCTGTGATGTAAACGTGTAGCCTGAGTAACAGTTTCCTGTCATGGAATGAATGGAAGTGTAAAACGTGACAAACATCTAGTTGAAGCAAGTGAGGGTTAAGGGCCTCGTCCAAGGGCCATAATAGAGTGGGCTTGTCCCGGTGACCTTCTGATTACTAATCCCTACACCTCGCAAACCTCAGCCTAATAGGTGTGTGAAGTTTGCATGTTCTCATCATGTCTGCCTGGGCTTCCTCCCACGGTCCAACAACGTGCAAACGTCCATGGCCGTGTTGTGAACCGAGGAACCGTTTCCGGTCACGAATGGGACACCAAAGTGACGTTAGAATCGCACTAAGCAGACACAATCGAATCAAGTTTGATATAAGTGAGTTATTTGGGTGGACGAATCGATTTTCGACACTTTCACGAATCGTTACAAGTCACTCAGTGTCTTAACCGGAAGTGACTGTTTTTACCGGCGGGACATTTTTTGGTGCACCACCGGTTTCGTGTCGCAGTAGAATTGTGCTCCGCCCCCTTCGTCTCAGTCCAGTCAGGCGCCATCTTCTCCCGCACGCTTCACTCAGACATGGCTGATTATGCGAGTGTACCGCCGCCGTCTTCAAACGCCGGAGGAGCAATGAACGACGCTTTTAAAGACGCCCTGCAACGGGCCAGACAGGTAAGTCTTCTTTTAATAAAGTCAATAAATATATTTATTAAAAGATACGCGTCTAGTTTGCTTCTAGGTTTTGATGGTTGCCGTTTCTACGCATCCTCTACTAGTTATTGTGGCCGTGTCCCAATTGGCGCCTTTTTTGCTACACGAGTGCGCTACACTTAACGTATAGTCATCGCCAATACGAGTCTACTTAGTGCGCTTGGTTGCGGATTGCGGCGGTATTTGGGACGTTACCCGGCGTTCAGGCCTGGGCGGAGCGGGATTCTGACAAAGGAAAAATTCAAGGCCTGAAAAAAAAAATGAATGAGCCACTTTTCACATTTTCTAGCTATTTTTACTCCCCCTTTCAGGCCACTTTAATATAATCTAAATCCCACCGTAATGTGTGTGCTGGGTTGCTTTTATTTTATTAACAATACGTATTAATTGGATAATGATTTATGGAACTGCTTACTCAGTTGTGCTAGTTAGCTTAGCATAGTTCGTGTACAGTTTCTCTTGTGTTTAAGTTGAGCGGGTTTTTTGTGTCTAGGTCTTTTTAAAAGAGAGAAATAAAGTCTAAATAAATGGTGTTTTAGCTTTTACTGCTTCCTAACGACGTCACTTTTGTTTAGGTTGGTGCATTTAAATCCCATCAACTAAATGTTTGTTTAAACCCTGTTATTTTAATGGAGTAGAATAGAAAGGCTTTATTTTAAATTCCAGAGGGAAACTACACCTGTTACAGTGGAACTGATTCGTGTATGAGAATGCAAAGTTTATAGTTTAACAAATAATTATATATAAAAGAATTCAACAACTACGCAAGTACTTTAAATATCTTGTCTGTGCTTTAGATTGCAGCTAAGATCGGAGGCGACGGTGCAAATCCACCCCCTGCATCCAACGATTTTGGATACGGAGGACAGAAGAGGCCCCTGGAGGACGGTGGTAAGTGACCGCACGGCCACACCGATCACAGATTGAGTGGGTTTGATACCCATAATCCCCAGACCGGACTGACCAGGTCTTTTCTGTATGGCAGCGTGTGCATGTTCTCATGGGATTTTGACCTCGGGTACGTTGGTTTCTTCCAGCAGTCCAAAAACATGCGATTGCGGTAATGCTAGAGATAGATAGAACTTTATTGTTCCATTTGAGTGGTTCCTTCAGAGAGATTGAGAGAATTTATTGAAATAAAATCGTGTGGTATAAACTTGTGTAGTCGTAACCGTTTCCCGTCACGAATGTATGGCGAAAGTTTAGAACATGTTAAACTCCCAATAAACGAGCCGTGTGTGTATCATGAATGAATGTTGCCGTGACGTTGAATTCCTAATGAGCAACGATAGTTGTAGGAGACGTCCAAGCCCAAGCGAACGAGGCTTGGCCACAAGGAACAGTTTAAACGCTTTTCTTCTTCTCTTTTAGACTCTGGATTTTCACCGACTTCATATTATGGTTAGTATTTATCCTGCAAGATGACCCACAGTTTCTCCATGGAGACGCCTGGAAAGGGGAGGGGGAGTCGAACCGGTCCCGATCTGTATTGGGTCCCTCTTTCCCATTTTGTATTTGTTTTTCAGAGAATCGAATCGAACCCAGTACATGTAGACGTCTGATTTTGAAGGACCCGTGCTTGCATGCTCGATCAGCAGAGCTTTATTTAAACCTTTCTTACTACCCCCCCCCCCCCTGTTATATCTCTATTACACCCAAATTTCTGTTCTATCAAACATTTCACTATTGGCTCGTAAAATTGGAACACAGCGAGGACGAGCTAAGAGGAATGAACCATTTAACCAATTCACTTAAGCTTTTAAACCTTTTATTGATCATAATCTTTATTTTCCCGTCTTTTTTTAAAAGAAATCCAGCACAACTTGTCTGGTTTTAAAGACCCTCGAGGCTGAACAGATTTGTTTGGTTGTAGTTCTGGTTGAACTAGAGCTGTTTTCCTCCAATACATTTTCTTTATATGTAGTTCAACTGTATAAATGTCTTTGCTTTTTATTCTACAGATCAACCCGAAACAAAGAAAGTCGCCACCAGTGATCGTGAGTGTGAACAGTTTTGCATTAGCATCAGTATTCCTCGTTGGCGCCTCACCCGTGTAACCTCGTTTGTTTTGTCTCTTGCAGCGTTTTCTGCGATGGCTGGAATGCCCGGACTTCCGAGGTACTTCATTTTCTTTTTTTTTAACCAATGTACCGCTATTAGCAGCTGCCGTACTCGCTAATCTTATACACAGTGGTCAAGCTTTTGTTCTCCTGCTAAAGTGCGACCGGTCCCCTGACGACTCTTGATGGCCTATTGTGTTCCTTCATTAAATCTTCAAACTCGCTGTTGATTCCGATACTTGCCATAAGCTTCCGCGCTTGTTTATTTTACATTACATTTAGCAGCCAGTTTTATTCACAGTCCACGTAAAAAAGTCTTTATTTCGGTTTTATTATTTATTTTTGACAAGTAATTTGA
Source organism: Ammoglanis amapaensis (assembly GCA_028566735.1). Taxonomy (NCBI): domain Eukaryota; kingdom Metazoa; phylum Chordata; class Actinopteri; order Siluriformes; family Trichomycteridae; genus Ammoglanis; species Ammoglanis amapaensis. The sequence continues at coordinate 3,104,876 of JAOUQU010000032.1, forward strand.
CTGTTCAGTGTTGTAAAACGTCTCCGTAGTTTTACTGCGAATCGGGACTATTGCTATCAGAAATCTTCTCCATTCCCTGAATAAAAGATGTAACTAAGCTTTACTTGAATAGTTTTTCATTGATACATATTTTTGTAAACAATGACATTCTTTACCCAGGTCTTTATCAGAGGAGTTCAAGGTCCCGGACGGCATGGTCGGCTTCAGTAAGTAACTCCTACAGGAGTCACTTTTCCTGTGATTACTTTTGAATTCCAGGTGTAACGTGATCTCCTTAAACGTCTGTTTGTTCGTCTGCAGTTATCGGAAGAGGTGGAGAACAGATCTCCAGAATACAGCAAGAATCGGGATGCAAGATACAGATCGCTCCAGGTGAGGATCGTTACTGTAATGGTCACCGCGAGCCCGGATAAATAACAGCGACTCCGAATGTGAGCGGGACACGATAAGTGTGAACTATTTCGTTGGTTTTTGTTTGTAGATAGCGGTGGCTTACCTGATCGCTGCGTCACTATCTCGGGCACCGCTGACTCAATCCAGTGAGTGACCACACACACACACACACACGAGTGCCGGACGTTTTACGTGCATAAATCACGACACTGTTTATAACAAATCGTAATTCTTTACCAGGACGGCTAAGAGGTTATTGACAGACATCGTCGATAAGGGCAGACCCACGCCTTTCCACCACGGCGACGGCCCCGGCATGTCCGTCCAGGAAGTTATGATCCCGGCATCGAAAGCCGGCCTGGTCATCGGCAAGGGCGGCGAAACCATCAAACAGTTACAGGTTTGTAAAATGTTACCGAAGCGACGATCTGAGCCGATCCGTCGTCATATCCACTAACCGTCTTTCTCAACGACAGGAGCGAGCCGGCGTTAAAATGGTCATGATCCAGGATGGTCCTCAGAACACGGGCGCCGACAAACCGCTGCGCATTTCTGGCGATCCTTTTAAAGTCCAGGTGAGTTGAGGGTGATTTTAACGTACACCGATGCAGCCACGCTTTCTCCCGGTGTCAACCAATACACACTGTGTCTGTTCGTGTTTCCAGCAAGCCAAGGATATGGTGATGGACCTGATCAGAGACCAAGGGTTCCGGGAGCAGAGAAGCGAATACGGGTCTCGGATGGGTGGTGGTGGTGGTGGCGGCGGTGGTGGAGGAGGAGGCGGCGGTGGAGGAGGAGAAGGACTTGATGTAAGGACTCGAACTGACGCCACACGTGTTGTCTGGTTGCGGCGAATCGTTACATCACTAGTAACTGTGTTCCCATGGCTTCCTAACAGGTTCCCGTGCCACGCTTCGCCGTGGGCATCGTGATCGGCCGCAGCGGCGAGATGATCAAGAAAATTCAGAACGACACCGGCGTCCGGATTCAGTTCAAACCAGGTACGTCGCTTCCCCAGCAACCGCTTCTTGCACTGCGGACACGTCACTGACCGTCTCTGACTCTCGTTACAGACGACGGCTCGGAGCCGGACAGGGTCGCTCAGATCATGGGCCCGCCAGACCGAGCACAGCACGCTGCCAGCATCATCACCGACCTCCTGAGGAGCGTGCAGCAAGGCGGTCCCCCTGGTCCCGGGGGTCGCGGCAGGGGCCGCGGACAAGGGAACTGGAACATGGGTCCGCCTGGAGGCCTGCAGGAATTTTCCTTCACCGTACCCACCGTCAAAACCGGCCTCATCATCGGCAAAGGTGAGTCCTACTGTTTAATAATAATAACGGACTACGAGCGGCATCATGAAGTCCTGGGTTTGAGTCCCGGGTATCTGTTAAAGCAGAAGGTGGCTGGTTCGAGTCCCGCCACTCCCCCTCGATACCTCTGTGTGTACCGTCATCATTGTTTTGGATTCGTCTGCTAAATGCAGATAATTAAATGTAATAATTACGGCTAACAAGTCGGAACGAATCGACTCATTCGGATGATTCTTTTGAAACACTTTGCGTTTTGTGACGCTGTAATAATTTGTTCCGCGTGTTTCTTGGCAGGAGGGGAGACCATTAAAAACATAAGCCAGCAATCCGGGGCCAGGATAGAGCTGCAGAGGAACCCTCCTCCCAACGCCGACCCCAACCTGAAGATGTTCACCGTCCGGGGGTCACCCCAGCAAATCGACTACGCCAGGCAGCTGGTCGAGGAGAAGATCGGGGTAAGTGAAGGTTGCAGGATTACCGGTCAGACCCCCATTTTAGGTTAATGTGCCAAGCTTGAGATTTTATCTTGAATCCGCACCATCCTACACCTACACACACACACACACACACACACACACACTTATCTATTGTAATCATTGTGCAGTATGCAAAACTCAGGTTGGCTTTAGTCTTGTTTGTGCTGTGTTTATATTGTACACACAAGGTATTAACTTTTCTTGTATCATGTTTCCAGGGACCGGTTACTCCTATGGGTGGTCCTCATGGCCCACCAGGACCTCACGGCGGCCCCGGACCCCACGGCCCTCCCGGTCCACCGGGACCTCCTGCGCCTATGGGGCCCTACAATCCTGGAGGTTACAACCAGGGGCCTCCTGGACCGCAGTAAGTCATTTTGTTCTTCAATCGGCTACATCGAATGTAGTTGGTAATCTAATCTATGACACGTGGATTAAAGACGCGTACGTTTTTTCCCCCCAGTGGTCCTCCCGGGCCGTACCAACCTCAGGGATGGGGCAACGGCTACCCTCACTGGCAGCAAGGTCAGCCTGATCCTAGTAAGTCTTTCCTTGCATTATATCTCCTCCCACGGCTTTACGATCGCATGGATGCACCTGAGCTTCCACACCGCATTGTTAATAATTGCAAAAAACGTTTTTTTGTTGTAATTAAAAGAAACGTCGTTGTTCATAATGTTTAAAATAAAAAAACCTCGTCACACATCCTGTGAATCTCACGCCTCGTCCTGTTTGTGACACGTAGACAAAGCGGCGGCCGACGCCAACGCCGCGGCATGGGCGGCCTATTATGCCCAGTACCAGCAGCAGCCTCAGCAGCAACAACAGCAGCAGCAACAACAGCAGCAGCCTCCCATGACCCCCACAAGTGCAGCACCGGGCACCACACAGGCCAACGGGCAAGGTAAATAACACGCACACACACACACACAAACATGCACACACTCGCAAACGCATCGAACACGTAACGTTAGCCATCAGCGCAGTGCCCTTCATCTGCAGAGTAGGTCTTTTAAATTTTTGTTACAAAACTAAAGGGGCGAGAGTCTCGGCCCTGCTGCCGTCACGTGACGGTTCTCAATTAGTTTGCACGTCTTTAACAGGTGACCCGCAGGCTCCAGGTCAGAGCGGCCAGGCAGATTACACCAAGGCCTGGGAGGAATATTACAAGAAAACGGGTAACTCGTAGTTTGTTTTAATTTTTTTTATTTATTTCCTTTTTTTAATCATTTGAAAGCCCGGGTTAGTGCAGCAGTGATTTGTCCCTCTAGCCCGGCCGTCTATGGTAACAGGTCCCGGCGAGCCGGGCGCACGTTTGCATTTAGGAAAAGGTTTTTTAGTGGAGACTTTTAATGCTCACCGTGCTTTGAAAGATGCAGCATCTGGCTTCCACCAGGTGGAGCTAGTGTACAGCGATCTATTATTATTCAAATGTATGTCCAGTGATGATACATTTTCGTCCAGGGGATACGATCTCACGATTCCCTCGATTCCCACGATTTCAATTGATTTAAAACAAAAACAGAGTTCGTGTTTAATGAATCGGCGTCCAGGGCGCTGCCGCTCTTCATCGGGTACGATTAGGCGTCGCACGACGCCGTGCTCCACATATCGAAGCGCATTTATTATTCGCTCGTTCACCAGTAATTCTGATCCTTCGCTGTTTATGTAAGCGAGGACGGACGTACGGACGCCGGCTCGTTAATGAGAAGTGTTTAACGCATCATAGTAACGTGATGGTTTTGTGTCGCCGTGCCAACGACGAACGCAACCGCTAGTCGTAATGTAGCAGATTTAAAGATCTGTATGTATGTGTTTGTCTGATTCATTTTGTCCCTCATGCGTTCGTGTCTCTCCGTTCGGCAGGTCAACAAGGGCAGCAGCCGCAGGATTACACCAAGGCGTGGGAGGAGTACTATAAAAAACAAGGTAAGTGCCCCGACGCCTCGGGATGGCCGGGTGTGAGTGGGTTCCAGGGTGGGTGACCTCGTTCTATGTGACGGTTCTTTCCAGTAGAGCCGCCGGCCGCTCGGTCACCCGACAGTAAGCTAGTGGGTTTCTGTCCTGCCGCCCTGAGACCCGCGCGGTCGGGATCGTTCCCCCATTTACACTTTATTATTACTGTTGTCTAATATGATTGCAGCCGTTACTATAATACAAAGTAAATAATTAGTACGTTACACATACATTAATAATGAATAAAACATGTTCGGAGGTAAAGAAATACAAACATGTTCGCATGTGGTTTTAAATCCCTCTGGACAGTCCAAAAACATGCACGAGACATAAATTGTGTGTTTTTTGTTGCTAAATGTTACTAAAACAGGTGTGTGTCTTCCAGGTCAAGCGGCTCCCCAGACCCCTGGGGCGGCGCCCTCGCAGCCCGGTGGCCAACCCGACTACAGCGCGGCCTGGGCCGAATACTACCGCCAGCAAGCGGCCTATTACGGCCAAGGAGGCTCTCAGCCAATGGGAGCGGCTCCCCCGGCCCAGCAGGTAACACCACCGCCCCGCGTCCCCCTCGTTCATCGTTTAAGCCGATACCAGACATGTGCATGTTGTCTCTAACCCCGTTCCCTCCACAGCTCGGGATCGAACCCAGACCGGAGCGCGGCGCCGACACCTAACCGAATCTCTCTCTCTTCACACAGGCGTGTCTTTGTGTCTTGTGTGTTTAGGGGGGTGGGAGTGGGGCAAAGGGTACGGCGCGTCACTGTTTCTGCTCTTAACGTGTTGTGTATCTCTTATGTATTTCTTTTGCACAGGGCCAGTAATGTGAAGCGGACATAAAGTAAATGCTATCCTTTGTTAAATGTTCGGATGCAGACGGCACGATGAAGATCGTAGTTTCCTTGGTTTAGCGTTTAAACTCGTTTGCAGAACGTCTTCGGATCGAGAGTCCTTTCTCTCTCTCTCTTTCTCTCTCTCTTTATTATATATATATTTTTGTGCTTTTTTTTTTTTATTCCTTCTCTTGTATAAATGAACAGTCCTGTTTTTAGTGCGGTGGCATCGGTCATTCATTCCTGCTCTTGTATCTCATGTAGTTCCAGAGCTCATGTCTATAACCTCTATAGCTCATGTAAATCAATCTCAGTTTTAAGATAAAATTGCCTGTTGTGTTTTGCAATAAAACAAAATGAAACCTCCTGTGTTGGTAAGTTGGGTGGAAAACCGACGGTTGCCGGGTGGTGGTGGTAGTAATGGGGGAGGGAGGGACGAGGGACACCGTGTATTATGGCGCTCTTTTCTTGGGTGTAAAACCTCGTCGTGTTTCGGTTTCAATCTTGAACTGTTGAATAGCTCTTGGTCGTTTCTGGTCTGGTAACATGCAGTCGTATAAACGCGCTCCTGTTAGGCCCCGCCAATAACACGAGAAACTTTAGGCCGGCGGTAAGCAAAAGCCGAATGTCATGTGTTCTGTGTGTTTGTCTTATGTGCTCCGGTTTCATTTATTATTCTTTTATGGAGAGACAGAATTGTTGTCCGAATGCTCTTTCAGTATAGATGTTAGGATCCTAAAAGCTTCTCTAAGTATGTTTCACTCTCGACTGTTTAATCGTGGCGTCGCGCCCGTTTTTAATGCACCTGTTGGCATTTCTGTGTGAACTGAACATGACCATGTCAAACGTAGCCGTGTGCAGGCCTGTAGGTGTGTGTTTTTAGGGCTGAGAAGGCTTTGCTGCAGCACCCCAGTGAAATGTGGGCGTCCGATGTAAGTACCAGAATATATGAATCAAAAAGAAAAAAACGCATCAGCATAAAATATAAATTAAAAAAAACGAAGGAAATTAGAAAGTTTTGATTTTGCTGTCATGCATTTGTTGTCCTGACACCGTCAGTGCTTCTGATACGATACGCTTCATTTTTGATATGTTCACCTTTGATGTCGATGTTTTTGATTTGCTCTGTTCTTTTTTGGGGGGAGGGGGAGGGTGTATGTAAGTATGTCCGGGCACCTGGATTTTGACATGATGTAAAATGATGTCTCGGAAAGCCTCCGACTGTACTTACCCTGTATTTCTGTTTGGTAAATGGACTGTTTTGCTCAGCGAAAGTTTTGACCCATGCACAGGCCAGTGTGTCTCTCTCTCTCTCTCTCTCTTCCCCCCCCTCTGTCTCATTTTATCAGTTATTAATGATCAATGATAAGATTTTTGTTTTGTAATCTGTCACGAACAGTCTAGTGTTTTTCTAAATTCTTGCAAATGCCTTCTGTACATGTCTCATGCTAACGTGGGCTGCCCTCCCCTTCCAGGCTCTTGTAGTTCTGTGACTGGTTCTTATATAATTATAAATATTTATATATGATAATAGTAATACATCGAATGCATAGAATTTCCCAATGCCGTTTGCAATGTTGATCGATGGCACAATGCGCAGTGTCTGATTTTTGCAGGGTCGCTCCAGACCTTAGATTCTGCTCCGATAACACAGGTAAGCTTAACCTAAAAGCAACAAGTGTTTGACCTGTGAATCAGTGTTGATGTATTTCTCCCACTGAAAATACTGAATCTGACCTGTCATGTTTGCTCTTTCAAACGTTATGACAAATATATATATATACACGTCTACTGTTAAGATTATAAATGTAAAGAACTTTCTTTGAGAGCCCTTTAAAGTTGCATCGAAATGTGATTCTAAATCAACCACGTCGCTGATTAGCATGCAATTCGTTTGCAAATGTGTGTATTTGCCCCTTTTTTTTCCTCCCCCCCCCTTCCCCTCCCTTTTTCCCCTCCCCTCCCCCAATGACTGTCCGACCCGATCACGGCGGTGACGAGTCGTGTATTTATCTCGCCGATGCTGCATGGCGTTTTACGATTCACGATTCACCAAACACCCCAAGTATCGTTTGTACGTGTGTTCACTTGTGATCTGGTTTCCTCTAAGCCTGTGTTAATGTGGCGCTGACGCCAAAACTGCTGCCTTCATTCTCGCTCACAGTGTTGGAAGACGCCGCGGGCGTAGTTCGTAGAATCAGGTCCTCAGCTAGGGTTGATCCTAAAGGAGAGGAGAGAGTATCGCTCTGCCGAACATAAACCGTTCGAGGGCTCCAGTTAAAGGTAAATTCAGGAATCTTGTGTGTTTTTTTTGTTGTTGTTTCTTTTCACATTTTGATCTTGTTCAGGCTAAATGTCTTCTTCTGCCATGTTGTTTTCGTTCATGCTTGACTCGAGTAGGGACCGAAATGTCATGTCGGAGAGTTTAGTCTCGACCAGGAGCTTGATTGCGTAACGTTATTCATTCATTCTTTCATGTTTAGTAAACCAGGCGGTTATTGAAATTGTCCGTTGCTGAATAGTCTGGGGTAGGTATTGCGATCTGTATTGTAGGGTCTGGTGGGGTTGGGTGGGGGGGTTGAATAGGGTAATAAATGACTAGCTGAGAAACAATGAGCGCATGTGTGAGGTAAACACGATGAAACGGTTCGTTGTACATAAACTTGCTCTGAAATGTACATGATTTTTGTTTTTATTTGTTCCTGCTGAATTGTTGGATTTTACTGTTTTTGTTGAACTGAACTTGTTGATCTGTCATCAATAAACATGTTTAGAAGTCTGGTGTGATCCCGTCGCTGGCCTCTGTGTGTTGCCCTCGAGCGCTCGGTGAGGCTAAATGTTTTCCATGGGTACGTCCGCGGTCATTACGGTTCTTTCGGTTTCTTCCCACATTCTAAAAAAAACAAACCAAAAAACCCCACATAAACATGCATGTGAGGAGCCGACCAGTCGCCGGGTCAAGCCCTGTTAACGTCAAGTTTGTCACTCTTGGTCCCCTGAGCGAGGCTCGTAACCCTTAATTGCCCGAAACGCCGTATCCTAATTTAAGTCGCTTCGGATGAAGACGTCCGTTACTTGTACCAGTAAATACGTTTAAATTGAATCCGAATCAGCAGCACTGACACAGACGTTCCTGCAGGGGGAGCCGTGTCAGGCATCTCAGAGTCGTGTTCAGGGTTGCCCGGGTCTCGTACTCAACACCACCATGAATCAACACGGGAATGAAAGCACGAGCACATTCATTTGGTTATAAGTGGTGCGTGTCGGTATTTGTGTAAACGTCACTGGTTATAAAACCTGTTTTAGTTCAGGAAGTATTTATAATGCATCATTAAGAAGGTGTTTTTATTTATTTTAATTAGGAATTACATTTCCTCACACAAGGGGCCAAAACGCCACCAAAAAAGGTTCTTGGAACATGAACACTGTGGTCAAAAGGATGAAAAACTTCACAGGGTCTAAATAATCATCAACCCCAAGATGAAATTGAAAGTGTCTACAAGTCTTGTTATTCACACACACACACACACACACAGATATTTTGGGAATACAGCGAGCTTTCGTTTATTTGTGGTTTGTTTTGGTGGTCAGCGTCTTCAAAATGGCACAACACTTGCGTTCGTACATGTTCTCTCATGGAGGCCTGGGCTAATATTTACTTTTGTTTGGCCATCCGAGAGAATTCTGGAAGGGTGCAAATACTTCATCCACACCACTAAGTGCAGCCGCACATTAATAATAATACACATATCAGACATGTGTCCTGAATAGAAACCAGTAGCATCGGTCTCATCCGTGCTGGCACTGATTACACCATGTGTGGGTTTACTCCCACAGTCCGAAAACACGCTGCTGAGTAAGTAGAACTGTGCAGAATGATCGTGTGTGTTCCGTCGTGTCATGAACGTTACCCAAAGTGTAAAGACACGACGTTAAAAGCTGAATAAATAAACACCCTTCGTGTTATCGTAGACGACCCTGATGTGTACACACACACACACACACAATTCGATTATTAAAAATGCAGGAGACGATTGGAGGCGTGAAGGTGTGTGTGTGATTATAAGGTGGTTATAAGGCATCGTCGAGATGTCCGGCCTGTCATTGATTCATCGTCAGGTGAGCGTGTCTGATTCGTGTGGACGAGCAGCGACGAGACCAGAACGTAAGTAATAAAAATCTAAATAAAGGTTTTATATTCTTATATATATTTAGTTCATCACAGTTCTCACCATCATGTCGCTACGAAGGCCAAGATGGGACGTTGGTGGTGCCCCTGAGAGGACATTGTTGGGGCCGTTGAGATCCTGAGGACTCATTGAAAGTGGTTATGAGCGTACTATCGAATATGGATCTGTACTCTGTACTGAATGCATTTAAACAAATAATTTTACATTATTGATACGAATATTAAGGAGCTTTTATTTATCGTAGAGATTAAAAGTGTCAGACGTCGTTTGGTCCTCTCGTAGAATCGTTACGTCAGTGGAGAATAAATCCAAATAATCGAACCTCTTACATCGTAACATGCAAAACCGTCTTGTTTGATTTGCATCCACCTGTAACCATGGCGCTGAATAAACATGATGATGTAATCCAAGCTGCTGTAGTTCTTGTCATGAAATAAACCTGTTTTGTTTTTAACATTTTTTTATTCTTCACCATGTTCCGGTCGGCGCTCGGTCTGTAGAAGCTTTTTAATTATTGGGGTTGGATTGTAATAAACCCCGAAATCTTTGTGGGTCGGATTCTTGTTTGTTTTTTTCGATTTGGTGGTCCTGGAATTCTTGTAACTGCTTCAGGACGACGTCGTTAATTAAAACAACACTCATGAATTTGACATCTCTTCCAATCTGAGGCCCGCGGGCCAAGTTCGGCCCTCCCCTATCAGATTATATAACCTGATCCGTGTGACCACATGAATGTTTTAATAGATGCAGAATTGGCAATATTTTACCGCCCAGATGTTTGTTGTTTTACTTCTGCTTTGGATGGAGAATGTGTTTATTGAAAGATCTCTTCCAGGTCAGAGTGCATCATCGTGTCGGCGAGCGCTGGTGCGCCTCGAAAAACAAAAAACAAAACACGTCCCGCGACACGCCTGCGAGCTCAAGTTCAGACAGACAAATAAATAATTCACAAACGGAGTTTTCTGTCTTTTCATTGTGTGAACTTCAGCCTGTAAATAATTCACACACACACACACACACACACACACACACACGAACCGGCATGGACATCAATTTAAAGAGTGTGTTTCTAATGGGTCATAACACGAAGGTTGTTTTGTTTTGTTTTTTTAGCTCTAAACGTTAGAAGAACGTTCATCGTTCAGCATGTACGGACAAGGTACCATTTTAATCGTTTAATATCAATCATAATAAAACAAGTAACTGAGGGTTCGTGGGAACTATCAGAAATAGCCAACGTCGCCTCTTCTGGTCATTCTGTGTCTCCGTTCTTACCGAGGGCACCCCGGCACCGCCCGCCTCATACCAAAGTTCTGGAAGCGACGCCTTGCTTTGAGCCCAGTATCCACCACACCAGTCCAAAGAGAATAAAATACTGGATCAAGTTTTATTCTCTCAATTTTTATATTTTTATTCTGAATTTCTCTCAAAATTAAGGGTGCGGATTAGATTCGGGTCAATACGGTACATATATAACAGATAAATAAATACAAACACGAGTCAAGGGTCTGTTGTATTACTTGCCTTAAGAATTTCATTTATTACACTTGGTAGTCGTTCTAATGACTCGAACTAGCATTTAAAGATATGGGGGGGAAGAGGTTGGGGGGCGGGTCCTGGTACTTTCGTCCACCTGGTGTTAATAGTTTGTGTGTTTACGGAGGTGTTTGACGAACGATTTCGAGCTTGAGAATGACTTGCTGAACGATGTTCTCGCATTTATTTCCAGCATTATAACTTTTCCTGGCTGGTTGGCTTGATTTATGAAACCGTCCCGCATGACGCGGTACTTACACACGTGGGCGCTGTGCCAGGTTCACCCGACATCGATCGACTCCTTCTTTTCTTTTCTCTCGTTCTTTACTTAAATGTATGGCTTTATTTAGGACCCGAAGCTAAAATAAATAAAGAAAAAAAGAAAATAAAATAAAAAGCAACCCCCCACCTCTTTTTTTCCCTCTAGTTTCTCTCCGGCTCCGGTGTGCTAGCCTGACGACTCTGTTTAACAATCTATATTTCATTAAAAACGATGACACGCCGCACCGCCGGACCCTTTGTCCCATCGATCGGGTGGCGCTTAAACACCCTTAGCAGGGGAGATAAATGGGCGCGGCGTCACCCTGTGTTAGACCTTTAATGAGTCGCAGGTCGGAGGCTGTGGCTCAGGGAATCTATTACACGCCGCCGCGGCCACCGCCACCACCGCTGCCGCTTCCAGACATGGATTTCTTATCCGGCGTGACAAATACCTGGACGCACCGGGGACGAGTGAAGGCAGGGGGGGTGGAGAGGGTAGCTTGAAAGAGATTTCTGGGAGTGGAATTGACCTCCAGCGGCACCCACATTCATCTCAATATATCTGGACGCTTGTACTGGCATCATTTTTCACACCGGACCACAAATAAAACTATCGATTTATTTTACTTTTGTGTTGTTGTTTTTGTTACAGGTAAAAATAAAAGATGAAAGCACCCGTTATTAATGAGCGCTGTAGAGATTTAGTACAGAAGTGACACGACACACTAATACAGCAGTTATTACACGTTATTCAACTGATTACAAGTCATTAGTGATGTTATTGCTGTTATTGTTTTATTATTAATAAGGTTCCTGGGGTCGGACGTTAATGTTTTGGAGCAGAGTTTTCTGTCCGGATGCCCTTCCTGACGACAACCACCAGTAA
>JAOUQU010000032.1:3159399-3180683 GCA_028566735.1 Ammoglanis amapaensis
TAATAGTACATATACTCCTTATAATAGTACATATATTCCTTATAATAGTACATATACTCCTTATAATAGTACATATATTCCTTATAATAGTACATATACTCCTTATAATAGTACATATACTCCTTATAATAGTACATATATTCCTTATACTCCTTATAATAGTACATATACTTTTTATGATTGTACATATACTCATGATTATAGTACATTAAAACAATAGTACAGATATTCTATATAATTGTACATATACTCAAAATAATAGTACATAGATCCATTAAGATAGTATAAATATGCATTTTAATAGTACATTTGTACACATACTTATGATAACAGTACATAAATCTATTAAAATAGTATAAATATGTTTTAGAATTGTACATACTCACGTACGTACAGGACTCACCTCTGGGGGTAAGATATTGATTACGTGTTTAAACGTACAACATAGAAATAGACGTGCGCACAGCTGGATGTGTGATAAATACAACCATGGACGTGAATAAATGATGAACGGTGTGTTCCTTTTATCTAAGCGGTGTTGCTCAAGCTTACCCAAGACTGCAAACATGCTTTATTTGTAATTTAAATCACTGTTATTGTGTGTATTGTTCGAATAAACTAAGGCACTCGGAGTGGACTCGGACTGCCACCGCACTGCCACAACGGTCCCATTGGACATAATTATCATCTCGCCTGCTGGTCCCGGTTCCTATAGGAACCCGCCCGGGGCATCAGGATGATGCTTGTTGATTTTTTTTTTAAAGCCTGGCTGTAAGATTCCGGTCCCCAGAGTCCCTGTGTGATCCAAAGAAAGTCCACACACACACACATGCACATGAACACACACACACACACACGTACACTTTCTTCGTGCCGAAGAGCGTCAAAATCAGGGATGCTTCTGAGTCCGTCTCCTCGAGGGTCCTTCAGCATTCCCGTTCACATCAATCTCCGTAGACGTCGCACCAGGTGAGGGACGGCGTTCCGAGAAAGTCTCGAGCGTCGTCAGAATATAAATAGATGCGCTTCTTATTTTGGTTTTAAGGTCATTTATAAGTTCTCTACCTGTTGATTCAAGACTGGGTTGTTTTTGTTTTCGGCTTTGTGCAAGACCCGAAACCTCTCAATTAAAGACTCTCGCTGTAAGTCGCTCATGACAGGATGGAAATGTAAATAAACTCGGACTCCCAGAGTTCCTGGGGGACGTAAATGTGCTCGTTTGACCTTGAGATGATTCGTGAATAGTGGTTGTCATATTTGTAAGACGTTTATATAGAATGCTGCATGATTTCACACATACACAAGCAATATTACGCTCAACGTTAAGATACACTGCCTAAGCTAAGGATAATCTGAACGTTCAGGGCATTCTCGTTATATGAAAGGCGTACTGCACGTCCTTTGGTCCCCCTACAGGCCTGGAGAAAATGTTCCATGTAGTAAAGACGATCGATATGATCTCACATGGATTGCAGCGTTATGCCCATCTGCCATGCCACGTACCTGCTCCGATGATGATTTTTTGGGGTGCCTTCGTTCCCCAGGGATCTCCAACATTCCTTGCCGATGGAGTCCCAGCAAAGAGGACACCATGAAGACGACAGGACTCGGGCGCCGACCTCCTTCTCCAGCGTCGGAGAGGACCGTGCTTTGCTCCTGGGCTTCACCATGATGGCCTTTTCCATCCTCATGTACCTGCTGATGGGCATCGCTGTGGTACAGCCGTGCATCCACAGGTAAAACGGGACCTTCGGGTATGAAACGATGAAGCAACATCTATTAAGGGGGGTGGGGGGGGGTTGTTCGGAGGTGCTGCGCACACGTTTCACTTCTTTTCCTTCACTGGTAAGTAAATTCTCTGTGAACTTCTTGTTTCGTCCTGGTAGTGACTGGGGAGACGCCACCAACTGTACGCTGATCCAGACCAAGTTCCTACACGAGTCCACCGACCTGAAAGGTCTGGGTGTGTCCCACTGCCTGCGGGTCCTGGTGAACGTTTCGTTCAATAGGACGTTGCGTCTGCGCTACGACGAAGCCGCCGTCGACCTCAGCCCAGAGGTATCGATTTTACAACGACTCCTCTTTTCCCTTTTATAAGGTTGGTTTATGCGGAGATCCGTATCGCGCACATACTGAGTTACATCAGTCTATCAGTGGATTCAGAGAACTCTGGAACCTTGACTTATGGAGAGAGTCGGTTCCACAGGATTATAACGTTCGTAATATAACGCAATAAATAATGTAAATAGAATTAGAGCCCAGGGTGTGTGTGTGTGTGTGTGTGTGTTTCCCCCTCGTAGTGTTTCTACATGCCAAAAAACCATCGGAACACAACCGCCTTGAGCCGAGAGGCAGAAAACATCAAGGACGCCCTCGGCGCCTGGCAGGACAAGTCCATAAAGTGCCACTTGAGCTCTTGGCGATACCCCGATGACGCCATCCTGACGAGGCGCCACATCCTCCGTCAGGCCCTGTGGAGCCTGGTATGGCCGAGTCTGGTGCTCTTCGGGGGGATGCTGCTGGTCTCACTGGTGCTGCTGATGCAGTGTCTCGCCCAGCACTGTACCGAAGTGCTCCAGGAGAGGGCGTGGGCGGGCGGGCAGAGGGGCGGGGTTCAGGGGAAACCCTACCACACGGGCCGGCGAGGTTCCTGGAGCTCCGGTCTGGAGGAGGATGAAGATGAAGACGAGTCGGCTACCTAATGAAACCAATAGTCAGTGACCGAAGAAGAAAAGAAACCTCGCACCCAACTGCTCCTTGTGTGTGTGTGTGTGCTCACTACTGCCCTCTAGTGTGTAAAGCTGTAAATGTGTATTACAGTGAGTAAAAAACAAAAAAAGAGTCATAACTGTACACAGAAAGGACTCGAACCCAGGACTTTTTGACCTGTCGGGTGGCAGTGCTAGCCACCCCCTTCCTCCAGGTGATGACGGCTCGGCGGGTAGCGACCGTCGTGGCCAGTTCTGATCTCCCGAAATACGAGAAGAACAACAATAAATCTGCATTTGGATTCTCGCGGTGTGTAAATTGTCCTTTTTGTTCGTCCTCCTTGAATTCTCCCCTAAAATAGCCGTTAAACATTCCCTCCGCCGCCGCCGCCGCCGCCGCGTTAATCCTCCCGTATCAGACACTAACAGAACGCTTTTCAAAACAAGCCCATTAATATGCTTTATACGCCCCGCTTAATTAAGCCCACTTTTCAAGAAGCCTAATCAATCAGCGGCCGAGCTGGAGCCTCGCGCTCTTGTAAACACTCGGCGTTAATGATGCCGCCGAACAGTCGGACACAAACGCCGCGCCGCCGAGCAGACGTCACCGTTCAATCAGAGCTAAAGAGCGGCAGCTTGCTCGAGTCGACTTCTGAAAAGTTTCTTCTCCACTTTTATCTCCTTCATCTGGATTTTACCGGCGCTGATGCGGCAGGAGTTCCTTCAGTTCATGTAATAACATTCTGAGCTAAATCATCGGTAAAAGCCTCCACACTCCAATATCTTTTCACACTAGTGAACACACACTAGGGGGCAGTAGTGAGCATGTGTGTCCACCACATTGGAGTTAGGAGTTAATGACACTCCAGTCGGGACCCGTCGACTCTCAGAACTGAACCAGCAACCTTCTGATCACAAGGCCACAAACAACACAGACACAAACGTGACAGGACCGTCGGAAACTCAACGCCCTCTTGTGCCATGAAGGTGAATTACTTCAAGGTATTAAAAAAAACGATTTAGGATCACGTACACACTGAAGCGAATACACTAAATGCCCGAACAGGTTGCCAGTCTGTTGCAGGGTACAGAGAGAAACACCCACCCCCCCACCCACCCACACACCCACACACACACACACAGGGGACAATTTTATTATCTCCAGTTCACCTCACTGCACATGTTTACTTGCAGGAGATGCAGTTAAACTGTGAGATTAGCTTTAGCGTTAGCTTTAGCAGGTAACGGGTTCAAGTAGGCTCCTTATAGGACATCGGCACCCGTGTCACGTGATCCGGATGTGATCCGGATGTGATCCGGGGCCCCTGGACTCGTTCGGCTGAGTTTTTTTTTTTATCTGATCGGACAGCGTGATGGATCACTCCGGCTGTTCTCCCGATCCGGGGGAGGATCGAAGCGGCGACGAAAGATGCGAGCGCTGAGATTCATGCAGCACCTGCGCTGCGTGTCGCAGGGAAATGATGGATCGCTCTGGTGTCCTTCCACACGCGTGGTGTTCAGGATCAGGATGCGGGTCTGGCGGACGCTTACGTGCTCGCTTGCATTAAGCACACGTTAGTGAGGTTTTTTCTTTTTCTGGTGTTCTGGTGGAGGCCTCTATGAAAATTCCCCTCTTGTGATGTCACAAAGGAAAAAAAAATCAAAAACGTCTTCTCCCCGAATGCACTCGCCTCATGCAGGTGTCAGACGTCGTGCTCTCCTCGGTCAATGTAGGGCTTCAGATCAGTCAGACACAAGAGGACAGACACGATGTGCATTCGAACCCTGACACCCCGCCCTTCGGTGCAGGAGAGCAGCTGCTAGTGCAAAAAAAATACACAGAACCTGTAAAACCTTAAATCTGATGTAACTCTCCTGATCATCCACTCGTAATCGTGTCTACATAACCCACTGAACCAGGATAATCAGCCATTTTCCTCCTGCTGATCCCGAGAGTGAATACGCTGAGATTCATGAAGACCCGTTAGAGCCGACGGGGGGGGGGGGGGTTATTTTTGTATTCTGGATATCGCACCATGCTCGAGGACGTCTCGCTCTCGCTCACGTGGACTCCAACTGTCCAGCACAAATATAAAAAAATCATAAAAGCACCAGGAAAAACATTAAAAGCAACTAAAATCATGTTACTGTACAAGAATAAGAATAAAATCATAATAAAGTACAAACAGTAGTTCTGATATTTAACGTTATGCGTCATCATGATTCCTCATTCAGGTTAGTTACACGGTAACGTTTATTTATCTTATTAACCAGATATTCTAATTAACGTCTTATTAATGAGTTATAATCGAAAATGCATCATAAATAAAGATCTGAACTGTGGACGGATCTTTTCGGTTTATTCTACGTTAATTTTATTTTCCAACTGAAGTCGTGTCTCTTGGAACCAGTTAATGATGCAGGGTGAGATTTATATAAATATACAGTATATATACTTTACATGCATATATATATATATATATACTCTTCTATTGTGTGTCCAAAAGTATGAGGACACAAGGTCAGCTGTTTCAGCACCTATAACAAACAGGCGCTTTCGATCCAATCCTTCAGATAAATGTTATAGACACGCATCGCCGAGCCAAATCCACACACAGACGTGCTTTGATGAATTTGGTGTGAACGATTTTAGAACTCTGTGTGCACGCCAGACCTTCACGTACAACTTCCAAATCCTAAATCTTATAGAAAGCCTGCCAGAGGACAAAAGGATCTGGGAGCAGCGAACCCAGCATCGGCACCGACGCTTCTGGAATGGACCGTCTATCAAGCTTACGGTCAGGTGTCCACACACTTTCATCCGTACGGCGCACTATAGATAATCCAGCGGCCCTCCTCAAAAGATGCTCCTGACCCCGGGGTCGCTACGAGCCAGCTTTTATTCTGCTTTTTTTTAATAGTGTGTAAAGCCTTTATATAATCACATCCATTCACACTCGGTGCAACAAAAGTCTTCATGAATTCAATATAAGCCTCCTGGACCCTGGGCGAGCTGTTCTGCTCCGTGTGGCTCGGGTGATAAGAGGTGCGTGACTGGGTTTGAATAGTTTGTGTCTTTAGAAGCATCTTTGACTTGGGAATAACATTTAAAATTGTACAGTACAACCCGAACGTTCGCTGTTATTCAGTCGGGTTTCACGGCACTGGGAGGCACTTTTATCCACACTGACTGAAAATGTTGATTTGGTAGCTCAAGGGCTAACCGTGGTGACCTGGTTGTGTGGGCTGAACTCATGGATTTTAGTGGATCAGCTAAAATCTGACAAACAACAACGATCTTTCTCACTCGCTGCTAAAACCGGAGTGTAAACACATGCGTGACAGAACCCTCTGGAACTCGACGCCCCCTAGTGAATTTACTTCGCATGGCAACATGATCTCAATACAGAATGATGACAGGAAAATGACGTCGCCAAGGTGACGGCGCTGTCTTGCGTTGAGTCGCTGCTGAAGTTCTATTAAATCCGGCTTAAGGGTTCAAGGCCTCAACCAATATATTGATATTCCAGCTAGTTTACCATTTATCTAAGCCCAATTTAGTCATTTTGAATAAAATATAAAAGAATGAATCAAATAAACAGACTTATTCAGGAAAAAAAATCGATTCATTTTAAATTGAAAACATTAACAACAGTGACATCTAACGGCAGCGTGTGCACATTGCAACCATTCGTTGTTTGTTTAGGTTATGTATATTTTTTTATGCAAAACTATCTAAATAATACGGTTAATAAAGCAAATGATAACATGACATTTAAATGACAATAACATCATAATAAACTAATAAATAAAAGTAGAATCACAGCTGCAGTAAAAGGGAGAGCAGGGGGTGGAGCTAAATAGTGCCCGGCCAAGAGAAAACGAGCCTACTGGCGGGAAACCACATATCATGTAAACAAATAAACATCACAAAGTTTAAAAGGGACAAACACACAATTATTTATTTATTATTCTTCTTAATATAATTATTACTCTTGCGCTGTGTCGTAACACACCTACTGAGTACTTATTCCGTACATGCATTCCATAAATACACTAGGGGGGGTAGAGATTTGAACCCTGGATCTCAGCACTAGTGGGATAGCATAATTGTCTAATCACTCACTTTCTTATTTACTCATCCAATCATTGCCTCGGGAAATGATGGAACCAGTTGCGGCTTTTTCACTGAAAGAGTGACACCCGGCTGGGGCACCGACGGCTCACGATGGTAGTCGAACCCAGTTACCCTGGGCGAGTACACTAAACACCTGAACAGGTCACCAGTCTGTTGCAGACACTCACTTACACACACACACACACACACACAGAGAGACAGTTAGAGAGAGAGATATGCAGTCCAATGAACCTGTCTGCATGTCTTTTGACTGTGAGAGGAATCGAAGTACCCAGATGAAACCCACACAGACACGAGGAGACGCCACACGAGGGACCTTACACAGGGGACAGTGTGTTTGTTTATTTGTTTATTAACACAGATGTCTTAAGCTTTTAGATAACATTCACGAAAAAGGAAACACATTCATTACACACGTCACATCAAACACTGTGATACTTTTGGACTGTGGGAGGGAAACCCAGAAAGTAAAGGCCCTCCGAAAGTAAAGCCACGCAGACGCGGGGAGAACATGCAAACTCGTAAGGCCACATCACTGTTATTATTATTATTATTTGTTGTTGTTGTTGTTGTTGATACACAATCAGAGCTCAACAGTCCTATACTACTGAACTCTACTAGCTGGTAGTCGAGTGCGCATGCGTGTTTGTTCAGCCTCATTTTTGCCCGGAAGGTCACACATGTGACTCGCGAGACGGTCGGTGTGCTTGCTCTGACTTAGCCGTCCGTACTAGTTAGCGAGAGTGTAAAATCCTCCCGTGCGGCTCATTTAACGCTTTAAAACCTTAATTCCATTATTAAAGTCACGTTTCGAGGAGCGACGTTTGGACCGGCGAGAGAGCGACGATTTTAAAGTAAGCGCCGGCCGAGCTGTTTAGCATAGCGAGCCGGCAATGTGAGGCTGAGGCCTTGCTACGCTGTTAGCTTGTTAGCCTCGAAGCTAAGCTAAGCTAACTGTGCTACTATTGTTGTTATTGTTTTCGGGCAGGGAAAAAAACCCGTATCTGATTTAAACTTGTATATTTCTTATGTTTTATAATTTGTCTGTTACGCTCGGTTAATTAGCTCAGCAGCGTACAAAGTCGCACCGGTAGCTTAGCACAGACGCTAACTAGCATGTGGGGGCATCGAGTCGGGTGGGCCGTAGTCTAAATGACTCCCGTGTAGTGTTGAAAGTGCACTAGAAAGGGCGCAGCGGTCTGGTTTAAAGCGGCGTCGTGTAGGGCGCTACACCGTGATTTGGGATGCCGCCCGACTCACTTAAAACTACGGGGGATGGGATTGGAACCGGTTTCTAAACCCCGAATGGATCATTTATTATTAAATTTGTGCGATTTTATGTATTTTTGATTGATATAATTATCGTGCGTTTCCTTGAGTGTTTGCCTTGTTGTAGTGCACTTGTGTTGTGGTTTGGGATTCGGCCCGCACAACTGACCGGCACTTAACAAGTCCACAGAGCCGGCTGTGTTCCAAATTAGGATTCGATTCCACTCCTAATACAAAGCTTATGATCTAAAGAGGTTCTGGAGTTCTAGAATATTCCATTTATATTATTTATATTGAATATATAAACAGCCAGAGCTAATAAAGCGTCCACGAACATGCAGCTGTGGGAGTTAATTCAGCTTTCAAATGGGTTTCCAACAGTGCCTCAAGTGTAAATGGAAAAAAGAACATTATTGCCAATGTTGCTCAGGGGTCCAACGGTGACAACCGGACTGTATTTGGTCTGAATCTGATCCGGCAACCTTTTGTTTACCCGTCCGCCGTCCGACTACAACTGCCCTATATTTGGCGGATGCTCTATATATAAGTAACAACTACTCAGGGGGCCAACAGTGGCATTGTTGCGGTAGTACGGCCCCGAACCCAGCGACCTTCTGGTTTCTAGTCCGGTACTTTAACCGTTAAGTTATCTGGTGTCATCGGCGCTCAGTCTTATTCAAGGTCACGGTGGAACACACACTATACTGAGCCAATACACGTAACACCTGAACAGGTCACTCACCAGTCACAAACCAAACTGTCCAACTTCAATTTGTTGTTGTTAGTATTATTAAAACTATGATTCGGGTGTGTGTGTGTGTCCTCCTTGGATGAGAGAGATGCTTTCGCTTATATGTGCACCCATCAAATGAGACATTTTCTGTCTGTAGTTTTCAGGTTGACCTCTCGTTGGCGCTAAGAATGGACTGCAGGGGTTCGAGGGGCTGATCCACGCTCCAGCTCATGGTGAGTTTTGAGACTGCTTTGCACATCCAGTCCAAACAAAAAATCTTTGTTGTGTAGAAATTCTTTCTGTAATGTTGTTTGATTAAACCTGCCAGTCCTGAGTCCGGCCCGGGGACCAATTGTAGCCCGTGTCACAGTTTCCATCAGCCGGCAGAACCGAGTCTTTTTACAAACCGCGCTCCCCAAATCTGACCCTCTTTGCCAGACGTTCAGAGGCCCGTGGACGCTCCAGTGCTCTGTGTACGGTGTACAGTGCTGTTTGGCGACCTCTGCTGGTCAGATGTCGCATTTGCAGATACGATTGTCCTTGTCCGGACGTGTTCAATCTGATTTTCTTATTTATAAATCGCATTATAATCTTTAATTAAAGCAGCCACATTTTGTCGTTCCTTCTCTCGCCCAGGCTTCTCTCTCGCCCTGACGTCTTGGTCTTCAGCCAGGATCCGAAAATGAGCGTAAGCAGTGATGAGGTCAATTTTCTGGTGTACAGATACCTACAGGAGTCGGGTAAGAAACTACGTCCGTTACAAAGTATGTAGGGAAGTCATCTGGGGCTTTTGTGGGATGCCTAAATACTGCCCACGTTAATAATAAATAAATAAATAAATTGCCCCCAAAATGAGGGCATAATACTACTATTAATAATAGATATACTGTCGCCATGGAGACGACCCGTTTGCTGGAGAACCTGGTTTGTGATCCAAAGGTTGCAGGTTTGACTCCGAGAGTCAGCAAGTTACGACTGAAAGGATCTTGAGCGAGTCCATTTTTGTCATGGATTTGGTATGTTCTCCTGTTTGTGTGTGTGTTTGTGTTTCCTCTGGAAGCTCCGGTATTTCGTGATTGAGATACTAAATAGTTCAATGCCACGTGCCCATTGGAAAGCTGGATTCGGACTGGCCACATACTTTTAGATTCTTTTTTTGTTGCAGTCACTCTTGACTTGCTCAGCAGGTGGAGTTTTTTTTTGTCTGATGGTCCTAAACTCTGCGATTTATTTGTGTGTGGATGGGGATCCAGGCTTCGCCCACTCGGCGTTCACATTCGGCATAGAGAGCCACATCAGCCAGTCCAACATCAACGGTGCGCTGGTGCCCCCCGCCGCCCTCATCTCCATCATCCAGAAGGGCCTGCAGTACGTGGAGGCGGAGGTCAGCATCAACGAGGTGAGTCTCCCGTCCCACGCGGCCACGCCCACATGGTCACGCGCACGCTTCTCGTGGATTGACGCGCATTCTGATGCTCGCAGGATGGCACGCTGTTCGACGGGCGCCCCATCGAGTCCCTGTCTCTCATCGACGCCGTGATGCCCGACGTGATCCAGACACGGCAGCAGGTCTACCGAGACAAGCTAGCGCAGCAGCAGCAGGTCACCGCCACCGCGGGCACCAAGAACGGAGAGAACACCGCCAACGGGGAGGAGAACGGCGCACATATCTTACCCAGTGAGAGCGCGTGTACACCCACACACACACACACACAACAAAAGTATCCGGCGACTAGTAAGTGATCCCTTTTGTCTGTAGTTTGCACATTCTCTTTGTGTCTGTATCCTACAGTCTAAAAACATGCACGTGACGGTCATCGGATCGATATGTATTGTGAACGTCAACAAAGCTGAGGTTCAAATCCCCATAAAAAGAAACCTTTTGTGTTCCGGCCAATCAGAACGGCCGTTCCACAGCCCGTCAAGTTCATCCCCAAAAAGCTCTGTGTGTCCTTCAGGGGCTCCTCTCGCCTCTCTGTGTCCAGCGTTTCTTGGATGTGAATCTCTGCTCTCTGTCTTCCACAGATAATCACGCCGACATGATGGAGGTGGACCGGGCAGTCGAGATCCCCTCCCATAAGGCCATGGTGCTGCGAGGTCACGAGTCCGAGGTGTTCATCTGCGCCTGGAATCCCGTCAGTGATCTGCTTGCATCTGGGTCAGTGTCACAGCAGCCAAGGTCCCAGTCTGGGGTTTGAGCCGTGGAACTGTAGAAAATTAAATTTTATATATACACTTATATATATATTATATATACACACACACACACATTATGAATATAACAGTCATGGACAATTTTATATCCTCAGTTTGCTTGTTCTTAGACTGTGGGAGGACACCCGGAGTACCCGAGTGTACACCCACGTAGTCATGGGAAGAATATGCGTATAAAACTAATAATAATATTTAATAAGTATATAGTTATATAAATAATAAGAATAATATACTTGTTACATCATCGTTCTGTTGTGATTGTTACCTGATAAAAGGAAACAGAAGCAGCCTGTGAAGTGTTTTGTGCTCTTTGTAATAAGAGAAGTAATAATAAAATGTAATTAAGGGTTATAAGAGAGGCGCTCGCACCCGAAACCATCAAAGAAAGCACGAGAACAATCGTAACATACCTGGCAACCTAAACAAAACATAAACGTCGTAACATAAATAAATAATGATTAGGTCGATACCGTTTCTGAGTAACCAGGTTTAGATTCCTGCACCGCGACGTCATTCACCACGCCAACACTAGAGGGCGAGAGTTTTAGCTGAACGACGGACGCTTTCAAATTCCTGGGACAGGGAGAGGCCACTTTACTTACAAGTGTGCGCACTGTGTTGTTTTGATGGCTGTTGCACTCCCCCCTTGTGGTCTCGAAGGTGCACGACGCCGACGATTCGATGCAGACGGTATAATAACGTCTAATGGAGCTCCAGAGTTCTTCTTCAATTGTTGTAGGTTTTATAAACCACTAGTTGTGTTTTTAAGCTGTTTGTAATCTTTTGTTTTCCATTATCATCGTATTTGCTAGAAACTTCCTTTAAAACGTTTTATTGCTGTTTATCTTCCCACCGAGTCTGAAATGTGAGGTACAAAATTGACATGCCGAATGACCTTCAGAGCCCTTCAGATCCGTTTCTAAATCCTGATCATATCGGCCCTGCCCTGTTGCTGATGTTTGGTGTGTGTGTGTGCGCGTGCGTGCGTGCAGGTCCGGAGACTCCACCGCTCGGATCTGGAACCTGAGCGAGGGCACTTTGGGCGGCTCCACCCAGCTGGTGCTTCGTCACTGCATCCGCGAGGGCGGTCAGGACGTCCCGAGTAACAAAGACGTCACCTCGCTGGACTGGAACGTAAGAAAAACGTTAATGCGCTGTTGGATTTAAACAGCAGGGGGCGCTGCGGCTGTAAAAAGCACTTGTTTATATGTGTTTATTATATTTCACCGTCACTGTATTTCACCAGACAGTTAAACTTTATAACCTCTTATATACGTTATAAACTCTCATATACATTATAAACTGTTGTATACGTTATAATCTAATAAACTCATATGTACGTTATATGAACTCTTGTGAACTCTTAGAAACGTTATAAACTTTTATATACGTTATAAACTCTGATATACATTTTAAACTAATAAACTCATATATATATACACACGTTAAAAACCCGTATATACGTTATGAATAAATGTATAGGTTATAGACTCTTGTATAGGTTATAAACTCTTGTGTACAGTTGGAACTCTTGTATAGGTTATAGACTCTTGTATAGGTTAAAGACTCTTGTATAGGTTATAAACTCTTGTGTACAGTAGGAACTCTTGTATACGTTATGAACGCTGTTATAAACTCTTTGTATTATTGGCATTAAGATTTGAAACGTGATTTTGTACTTTTACAACATTTTTATCCAGAGCGACTTACACGTACAACACCTCCACCAGTTTGAGCAATTGAAGGGTTGGGGGGCCTTGCTCAGGGGCCCCAACAGTGGCAACTTTGTGGTAGCGGGAATTGAACCAGTGACCTTGTGTTTACTCGTTCAACGATTACTGCCGTACAGACGATTATTACATTTATATTACATTCTCAGCACTTAGACGCTTGAAATAAACGACACTAATAAGGGAAACCATTGTGTGTGCCGATGAGGGTTAAGGGCCTCGCTCA
Organism: Ammoglanis amapaensis; assembly: GCA_028566735.1. Classification (NCBI taxonomy): domain Eukaryota; kingdom Metazoa; phylum Chordata; class Actinopteri; order Siluriformes; family Trichomycteridae; genus Ammoglanis; species Ammoglanis amapaensis. The sequence continues at coordinate 3,172,418 of JAOUQU010000032.1, forward strand.
GGGGCCCAACAGGGATCGGTAGCGGGGCTTGAACCGGTGACCTTCTGACCCGTCTCCCAGTATTTTACTGGCACTACTAAAATCCATCACAGGCCTGAAGGAGTTGGAACTATAAGCGTCGTGTCACGCGGTCACATGATCGGTCACATGATTCGTTTCTGAGCTTCAGTAACACATGCTCTCTCTCTCTCTCTCTCTCTTCCTGTGTGACAGAGTGAAGGTTCGCTGTTGGCCACCGGCTCGTACGATGGTTTTGCTCGGATATGGACTAAAGACGGTGCGTCTTGTTTACATTTTATCTTATTTTTCAGACTATAAGTTGCACTCACGAGTCTTTAATTCTGAGAAAGAGAGAGAGAGAGGGCGAGAGAGAGAATATGCAAAAATCCTCGCGTCGCCTTACCCGGGCCGGCGATCGAACCCGGAGCTTCTTGCCATGACACCGACAGTGTTTATAACCACCGAGTCGTATTGATTTAATGATCATCGTTATTCTGTTTGTGTGTCTTTAGGGAACCTTGCGAGCACCTTGGGGCAGCACAAGGGTCCCATATTCGCTCTGAAGTGGAACAAAAAAGGCAATTTCATCCTCAGCGCCGGAGTCGATAAGGTAAAGTCACCAGGTTTGAGACGCACCCCGGTTTAAAACGATTTGAGACGCACCCCAGTTTAAGACACACCGCGGTTTGAGACGCACCCTAATTTAAGACTTACCCCGGTTTAAGAAAGTTTGCGACACACCCCGGTATAAGACGGTTTGAGACTCACCCCAGTTTGAGGCGGTTTGAGACTCACCCCGGTTTAAGACTGTTTGATTTACACTTTGATATAAGATGGTTTGAGACGCACAGCAGTTTGGGACGCACAAACCGGACGCACCCCAGTTTGGGACGCCCCGGTTTGAGAGACACCCCGGGTTAAAACGGTTTGAGTCACACCCCAGTATAAGATGGTTTGAGACGCACACCAGTTTGTGAGTTTGAGACACGCCTCAGACGCACCTCAGTTTGAGACGCACACCAGTTTAAGACTTGCCTCGGTTTAAGACGCACCCCGGTTTAAGACTGTTTGATTTACACTTTGGTATAAGATGGTTTGAGACGCACACCAGTTTGTGAGTTTGACACGCCTCGGACGCACCTCAGTTTGAGACGCATTTGAAACGTGATTTTGTACTTTTACAACATTTTTATCCAGAGCGACTTACACGTACAACACCTCCACCAGTCCACCCATCATAACAAAATCACCTCCCTCAAATCTTGCCTTTGATCCATTTGAATGTTTTTGTTTGTTTTCTAGACCACAATCATTTGGGACGCGCACACGGGAGAAGCCAAACAGCAGTTCCCATTTCATTCAGGTGAGCATCGGTTCCAGTCCCAACTGCATAAATTTCCATCGATTTTTAATCCTGAAAAAAGATATGCTTTATTTATTTGTGTGTGTGTGTGTGTGTGTGTGTGTGCAGCTCCTGCTCTGGACGTGGACTGGCAGAGTAACAACACTTTTGCCTCGTGCAGTACAGACATGTGCATCCACGTGTGTAAACTGGGTCAGGAACGACCGGTCAAGACATTCCAGGGTCACACGGTGAGAACCAGGAACAATAAATCCACTTTAACCGGCCTGATTTGGCGCCATCTAGCGGACACTAAAATATTCTCGCGTACGCGTTTCACGAATGTCTCTTCGTCTCGTACAGAACGAAGTAAACGCCATCAAGTGGGACCCCACCGGCAGCCTGCTGGCCTCCTGCTCGGACGACATGACGCTAAAGGTGAGTCACAAGTACGTGGTGGCGGATGCCCGCCGCGCGTCTTATCTGCCCTGCCCGCCGCTAATGAGCGCCCTCTGCTGGTCTTTTGTGCAGCTGTGGAGCATGAAGCAGGACTGCTGCGTTCACGACCTGCAGGCCCACAATAAAGAGATCTACACCATCAAGTGGAGCCCCACGGGGCCCGGAACCAACAACCCCAACGCCAATCTCATGCTGGCCAGGTACGTCGGGTTCAAGGAACAAGCTGCTGCTGTTTCTTTATTTAACATCAAATAAAACATGAATATTGTTTATCATCAAATAAAAAACATTAAATTTTTATCATTTTATCATTTAGAAAAGTCAAACGTCATTACAAATATTTCATATTTTCTGTCTGTCTCTGTTTCTCTTGTTCTATCGTTCTGATCTGTCTCTTTCTTTCTGTCTCTCTCTCTTTGTTTCTCTCCTCTCTCGCTCGATTTTCTGTCTCTGTGTCTTGTCTGTTTTGGCTTTTCTGCCTCTCTTCTTGCTGTCTGTCTTTGTCTGTCTCTCTTTCTCTCCCTTCTTTGTTTCTCTCTCTCTCTCTCTCCTATGTCCTTTTGTCTCGCTCGATGTCTCTTTGTGTCTTTCTCGTTCTTTTCATTCCTTGGTCCTGTCTCTCTCTCTCCCCGTCTATCTGTCTCTTGTTTCTGTCTCTCTCCTTTCTTTGTCTCGGTCTCTCTCTCTCTCAGTGCGTCGTTCGACTCGACGGTGCGTCTGTGGGACGCCGAGCGAGGTCTCTGCATCCACACACTCACGCGGCACCAGGAGCCCGTCTACAGCGTCGCCTTCAGTCCCGACGGCCGGCACCTCGCCAGCGGCTCCTTCGACAAATGCGTTCACATCTGGAACACGCAGGTGAAAGAGCCGCACCCGGATCAAGTGAATCGTCGATCCTGAATCTGGTCTGATGTAAAGCGCGTTTCTCTCTCCGTCCACAGAGCGGTGCTCTGGTGAACAGCTACAGAGGGACCGGCGGGATCTTCGAGGTCTGCTGGAACTCCACCGGGGACAAAGTGGGAGCCAGCGCATCAGACGGCTCGGTAAGAATGGATACGACTAACAACAAGAGAATTTTACTGTCGGGACTTGTTTATTTACGACTGTGTGTGTGTGTGTGCGCACATGTGTGTATGTGTGTTCTCAGGTTTGCGTGTTGGACCTGCGGAAATGACCACACGAGCAGAACGCCGTGGACCGACGGTGAACGTGCTCTCAGCCAAATCTGTCGAACCCTCGGCACCCACCGGCGTCCAGACTGTTATCGCATCCATACGAGGTCACACGGCCGACCGGTCGGCACGCGTATCCACGGAGACGGCGCCGTTTTAGTTTTCATAGTCGTCGTCGTTGTCATCTTGCCCCATCATCGTCCTCAGCATCCTGACGGAGTGACCGCTTCCTCACGGACCGAGTGAGACGTCATCGTTTATACAAGCTATGCAACGTTCATCAAACCCGTCTCGCTCGTTTAGTTTCTGATCACCTGCTGGCCTCTGACATCACAATCGCGTCCTCATGGAGACTCGTGCGAAAAACGAGCACCTCTCGTCACGAACGTGACGTTAAAAGCGAAATAAATAAATGTATAATCCGATCCGTACCGAGTCGGATCTCGGCGCCGCTCGTTATAGTTTGTACAGTTTCGTTCGACCGGGTGGACGAGAACAACCAAACGTTCGTGTACAACACTGAGATGTGACTGTTTGCTCAACCAAACCTCGGACTGTCTGGGTTGGAGAGGAGGCGCCTGCGCAGTCAGTGTTTGAATTAGGGGCTGCACACACACACACACACAGCAGTGAATTATGGGAGAAACAAATGTTCCATATAAATGAAAATATTGACATTAAATCATTTAGAATCATTCGTCACTAATTGGATTCATTTTTCCGCATTTTACTGTAACTACACCAGTAGGGGGCAACGCTGAGCACACACGACTCGAACAGTTAGACTCCCGGGATCCGATTCCTCCGCCGGTGCTGCTCATCCGTCCAATCAGGTGGCCGTTTCTCCAGCGTCTGATTAGAAAGCTTGTAACGGTTTTTGTGTTTAGTCGAGGGCCCCTGAGCGCGGCCCTCGACCTGCTTAGTATCGTGTGTGTGTGTGTCGGGGTGGATGCAGGACGCCGCTTCATTATCATCACTTCCTTTAGGGTTATTACAGGTTATGAGTTTGTGTTTGATCTAAATGAGAAACGACGTTGCTTTATTCTCTCACACACACACACACACATTCTCTCTCGAACCAGATGTTTAAATTTGATCCTCTTCTAGCTACGCCGTTACGTTCCGTGGTTCCTCTCTCTTTCTCTCTCTCGCTCTGTGTCTCTCTCTCTTTCGCTCTCTGTCTCTCTCGCTCTGTCTCTCTCTCTCTCGCTCTGTGTCTCTCTCTGTCTCTCTCGCTCGCTCTCTGTCTCTCTCTCTCGCTCTGTCTCTCTCTCTCTTTCGCTCTCTCTCTCGCGAGCACTTAGTCCCGGCACCTCTCGACCCCCCCACTCCCCCATATGGACTGGAACTTTTCTCTCCGCCGAGGCTTCGGACTCGATCAGACGCCGCCGGTCCGCGTTCCACTTTTGTAAAGAAATGATTTTCACGCTGGGAATAAAAACGTTCTGCAGATTCGTAACCGTAACGACGTCTATTTATTATATTGTCTATGACAGTGGAAATGCTATTTTATAACGTTTTCGGTTTTAAAGAAACACGTCCTGGTTTGTGTTTGGTTGAGGCGACTCCGGTGACCTCCCTGCGCTGACCTCGACTTCTTCGCCTATTTTGTTTCTTTTTTTTTTGTTTAGCTTTGTTTGTAATTTTGCTTCGTTCGTATTCGTCCGCGTTGACGACATTTAAAAAAAAATCCTGATCATGTCGTGCAGCACCCGGACCATGTAAATAAATATTTTTGCGTCTCACACACACACACACACACACTTTGTACCCCCAGGTTTTTCACATTTACTTTGTCTTGCTCGGATTGTTTTGCGATACTGATTTGACTTTTTGTGATTTGATTATCGAGTCAGAACAAATGAAAATGAGCAGAATAAAATATATTTTGATAAACGTGTCCCGTCTCCGTCATTTACTTCCAGAGTGCATTCATCCTTTATCCCGTGGGTATAGTTACACTTTTTTTGTGTGTGGGCGGGGTCTGTCGATTGGAGAACTGTTCACAACTGTTCATTTGGCCTGAAACACAGTCTCCTTATTTATACGGGTCTGGAACTCTGATACGTGAAGCACAGTGCACTGGATTGTGCATCTTATTAGTTGGGTTACCTGTAGGTCGGATGATTTGGCTCCAGGAAACCAGGCTGCTTGATTGGTTGGTCAGCTGTGGTCATGTGACCTCATGGATCCACTTTCAGACGCAGTTTTTGAGGCCTGCATGTAAAAAAAAAAAAAGAATAAAACATTAAATAGACGTGTGTGCATGTGTGTATAAATATCTGAATGTTCCTGTGTGTAAAAACAAACTCAATCTGGATTACTTATTATTATCTGTAAAATTAAAATAAATCATTTATTTAATAATCTTGTTAACATGCATCCGACAGTTTGAACCGTCGAGTGGAGATTCTGAATTCTTTTGGACGAGTCGATTCTTGACTTGAGGAAACGAGGGTGTAAGACGATACGGACCCAAGATGCTAATTCATGCAAATCTCTAATGAAAATCTGAATGTCTTGAGGAGTGTGTGTGTGTGTGTGTGTGTGTGTGTGTGTGTGTGTGTGTGTGTGTGTGTGTGCAGTCGTGCACATCAAGTCCCATCGAACCGATTCTACCACCAAAATCGTTCTAATGTCCTGGAAACGTCTCCAGTTCACCAAAAGTTTCAAAACACATTTAGAGCTGCAAACTTGAGCAGCGAGTCAGTCGAGTCTTTAACAATCTGATGTCGAGTCTTTAACAATCTAATGTCGAGTCTTTAACAATCTGATGTCGAGTCTTTAACAATCTAATGTCGAGTCTTTAACAATCTAATGTCGAGTCTTTAACAATCTAATGTCGAGTCTTTAACAGTCTGATGTCGAGTCTTTAACAATCTAATGTCGAGTCTTTAACAATCTGATGTCGAGTCTTTAACAATCTGATGTCGAGTCTTTAACAGTCTGATGTCGAGTCTTTAACAGTCTAAAGTCATCTTTATATTACTGGTTATTATTAGTAATTTGGTTTTTATTCCTGCCTATTATCAGTAACCAGGAATAGTAATCAGGTTATTATTAGTAATCAAGTTATTACTGATGATTATTGTACTGGTGGTACTGGTATTACTGGTGATTACTAGTAAACCATTTTACTTACTTTGATATCAGCAGTTTGATTATTGTAATCTAATTATTATGACTAAAGTAGTAATATTTTACAGTTTCTGTGGTTTAGTAAGTGGTTTATATATAATATATATATAATATAATATAATTATAATTAGCGTTTGACTGTGCGGTTCTTTGTTTGCATGATTTCGACACAACCGGCAACAAAGTAGATCCGGGCGGATAAACTGCGAATCGACTCAGCGAACCGATTCATGATTCTGAGAACCGACTCCACAGTAGTGAGTGTGATCAGTGACGGAGCTGAAGGGAGCTCTCGCGCACAGGCAAGGAGCTTTTATTCCCGGGGACGTTTATTATAATAACAATAATAATAATTATTAAATCATAAATGAAGTTTTTTTTCTTCCTTTTTTCTAGTGGGAGGAGGAGGAGGAGGAGGAAGAGGAGGGTGTGTGTGGGGGGTAAGTGAACGTTTTCCATGTGTTGATTGTGTTTAAGTAAAGCGATCAAAGAAACACGTTTAAACCAGCAAACTCAGAAACTGTTGTTGTGTTTTTACACTTTTAATACACAACATGGGGCGTTTCCAGCCTTAAACGAGTCGCCCGAATCAACCCAAGCTTCTCGTTTGTGTGTTGAAATTATCACCTTGATGCTGCTGCTGCTTTAATTAACTTTGTAAACAACAACAACAACAAACGTTCAGTATTTAAGTATATAGTGCATTTCTGTGTTGGTTTAGTGTTACCTTGTGTACTAAATAATGAGGTTTGTGAAGCCTGTTGCAGGATCACTAGGCTGAGATTTTGTAATCACATAACAATGTTTGTTGTTGTTGCTGTTGCTGTTGTTGCTGTTGTTGTTGTTGTTGTTGCCGCCAGACTTTGATTAACACTATGAGCACGGTTTAACGCCCCAACAAACATTTCCATGTCTATTTACATTTGCTGTATTTAGCAAGACACCTTTATCCAAAGCGACTTGCATTACGCCGTGCTCAGGGGTCCAACAGCGATGCCTCGGTGGTAGCGGCGCTTCTGAACTCTCGTCCAGTGCCTTAAACGTTGATCCCCTGCCGTCATAAATTATATCTACAAGCCGTTATCTAAGCAAAAGTTGATTGTAAGTAAAGTTCGAACAATACAGAACGCTGTCGTAACGTTATGACCACCCCGACCACCCTCACGCCCCGTTCAGTTCTTTAACAGCCCCGTGACTGATTCTCCGGGTATTTTGACACACTTCTAAAAAAAACGGGAGCCGGCGTCCTCCCACAGTCCAAAGACCTGCAGGCGAGGTAACCTGACTGACTTGTAGGCCGATGGCCGTGTCTCCGGACTACATCTGACGTCCTTATATGGACGTTTGGGGAGTAAATGAGGAGCCGGTTGCGAGCTTTTAATCTCCCGTCCTTGTTTGATGTGAGGAAGTTTCAAGGCTGTTGACCTCTTTGAGGTTGGAGACACACCTCAGAGAGTCCAAACTGTCAGTCATAAAACCTCGTTACATAGCAACACGATCAACTTCCAGCAGACTCGGAACACCTGATGAGATGGGAAAAGGTTTCTCTTTCCGGCTTTACCAGCGTCCACGTTCATGATTTTTTTTGTTCGCTCCGGCTTCCTCCCACAGTCCAAAACCATGCAAAATTCATAAAAGGTGAGGCAAATTGCACATCCCAAATTGTTCACGAATGTGTTTGATGTGACTTGTGTGTGTGTGGTTTAAACTTGTTTTCTGTCATGAATGTGACCGTGTGTGTGTAACATGACGTAAAAAGTTAAATATACAGTCCAAAGTGATGAGGAACTAGATGAAATTGGGGAAATATTTCGCGAATTGAATCACAATTTTTCAGGAAGTTTGGGGGTTAGTAAGCGGTTTGTAGCAGGCGTGATGAGTTCACCGGGGGAGTGTAACCAACATGTCCCAAAACTACACCGGTTTCATAAACTTAAATTACTCAAGAAATTCGTTTAGTAAACATCATTGATGCAGATGTGATGGATAAAATACTCAAGTACTAATGTGACCAGTAGAATACTTGAGTACTAATGTGATCAGTAGAATTCTCGAGTACTAATGTGATCAGTAGAATACTCGAGTACTAATGTGATCAGTAGAATACTCGAGTACTAATGTGATCAGTAGAATACTCGAGTACTAATGTGATCAG
>JAOUQU010000032.1:3187119-3199348 GCA_028566735.1 Ammoglanis amapaensis
TATGCGACCAATCAGTGAGATTTGTTGGGTTGGTTTGAGGGTTGGGGTTGAGGGTTGGGGTTAAACTGCTCACATATGTTAGCATAACATAATTGGCAGACTTGATGCAGCGCTTGTATCTCTTAGTCCACAAGTAAATAACTAAACGGTGAAGGACATCTAACGGGTAGATGGGAAACGTAGGCGCCAGCAGATTCCTGATCAAAAACCCACTCGAGAGACCCATTTTTTTGGCTTTCTTTCTAGGAATGCGGGCTGCCGACTAAGCGTCTACGAGCGTCCGCGCGGGAAATAAAGTCGCGTGTGGTTTCTCGGATGGGCGGGGTCGGATCCGCGGCCAGCATTGAGGAGAAGACGGGCTTTTTAAAACGTAATCGTAGATCGGTGGAAAAGAAGCGCGGATGCAAGTGCTGGTTCGACAGCCGTGCCACACCCCTCCCCCAATCCGGCTGGCTAAATCAGGTCGGCCACGTTCATGGGCATCTCCTCCACGGTGGTGTTGTAGAACGTCTCAATGTCGCGCAAGATCCGCTTGTCTTCCTCGGTGACGAAGTTTATTGCCACACCCTTTCTCCCGAAACGCCCGCCACGCCCGATTCTGCAAGAAGAGAGAGACGGAATCCCAGGTGAGGATCAGGGTCTGGATCGGATCCACACGGGTCATGTGACTTATGATTCAGGACTCACCGGTGAATGTAGTTCTCACGGTTTGTTGGGAGATCGTAATTGATGACCAGCGATACCTGTTGCACGTCGATACCGCGGGCCTGGAGAACACACACGACCAACATATCACACACTGATTACTTGCAGCTTGTTTTAGGACTGGGGGAGGAAAATTGACCCAGAAATCAAACCTCCGTGTTACCAACAACAAAAAAAAAGAACTCACCAACAAATCTGTGGTGATGAGGACGCGGCTCGATCCAGAGCGGAACTCCCTCATGATGATGTCACGCTCCTTCTGATCCATGTCGCCATGCTGTACAGAGCAGAGAAACCGCCGTTAGTGCTCGGGCGTCCTCCCCACCTACCAAACACCTGAACGCCGAGCCGGTCCGACGTACGATCAGAGAAATAAAAAGCATCTCCATGACAAGTCAGTCCCGAAAGATGGTAAACCATCATGTCGTCCTCAAACCGGGGGGTCACTGTTAAACGTGTGTGTGTGTGTGTCTCACCAGCGCAGACACGGTGAAATCTCGAGCGTGCATCTTCTCAGTCAGCCAGTCCACCTTTCTTCTTGTGTTCAGGAAGATGACGGCCTGGGTGATCGTCAGGGTCTCGTAGAGGTCACAGAGGGTGTCCAACTTCCACTCCTGCACACGGTTCAGAACCGGTTTAGATGTTAAACGAGGAAAATGTGGAAACGATTTGTTGTTACTCGACATGTAAACACACCAGCTAGGTTCACACGGAGGAACTGTAGTTGGTGGAAACGCAACATCTCACACTAAACGAAACAATTCGATGGAAGGTCCGTTACAGTCTGTAGGTCAAACATCCCGGTGCAACAGCACAAGACTCCGACTACAGAAACTTTATATTAGCGTCACCAGGACGCCGTGCGGTTCCTGAGGATGCACGTTTGTATCGAACCTGCAGCGCTCGGAACAGCTTTTGGGTGCTCACCTCTCGTTCTACGTTGATGTAGAACTGCTTGATGCCCTCTAGGGTCAGTTCCTCTTTCTTCACCAGGATGCGCACTGGCTCACGCATGAATTTGGTGGTGACGTCCAACACCTCTGCCGGCATGGTGGCAGAGAGCAGCACCACCTGGAAAAACGAGGCATCGAGGAGACGGGTCACAATCCTCTGCAGTGATTCGTTACCAGGTCCACCTAATAAGTTTATGGGGATGATTTATTTACAGGCATGTGCAGGTATGGCGAAGCGTCTAAATGTCGCACCGAACCTTGAAACCGAGGCCACTGGACATTAAGAAAGAGGTCCGGCCGTGTTCCATTTGCGGTTCGTAGCCTGTCGCTCTCCTTCCACGTTTATACTCTGCTAGCATGATCACACAGCCCAGGAGACCTGGAGCGAGTAATTTAAGCAGAGTTCTTTTGAATGGAAGGGAGGAGAAGCTCTGAACTCACCTGAATGTTGGTGCTTAACTTCTGGAAGATCTCGTAGATCTGGTCCTTGAAGCCACGGCTCAGCATCTCATCGGCTTCGTCCAGGACGAACATCTTGATCCATTTGGGAGCTGCGAGAGACAAGAAGAACTTGTTCATTTTTGTTAACAGTTACGTCTAAAATGAGTCCGGCGATTCAGAGCCACTCGGACGGAGGTTCGATCAGTAGAGTTAAAAAGCATCTCCATGACTGCGTCAGTCCCGAAAGATGGTAGAACATCATGTCATCCTCCGTCCAAGCAGCTTCCCCACATGAATCCATGTTCATTCTGAATCTAACAATTGTGTTTGACCAGCTTATAAATTTGAACATCACATGACTTATTTTCTAACAAAATACACATTTTGTGATTTAACTTGCGAAAAAGCGATTGAATACAAATCATGAAAACGGGTTCATGACAAACAAAGATTTATTTCTCTTCCAAATAAAACTGTACTTATGATTTTAGAACGGTAAATGATTAACAGCCTTTCATTTATTCATTCGTTTTAGATCAAAGCTATTTTGCCAACGTGGGGAATAGCGTTAGCGCCCTCTGCTGTATAAAATGAACATTGAGTCGAAAGAATCGATCCGTGTTGTAACGTTCCGTCCCCGTTGTGAACACTTACACAAGAAGCGTCGGTTCAGCATGTCGAAGACTCGACCCGGCGTCCCCACGACGATGTGCGGCGCCTCGGCCTGGAGCTTCTGCATCTCGTTGCGCACGTTGGTGCCGCCGATGCAGGCGTGGCACGAGGCCCCCATGTAGTCGCCCAAGGCCAAGATGACCTTCTGAATCTGCAGAGGCACCAAAAAAACCCAAAGTGAACAGGAGGAAAATTAAATAAACACACACACACACACGTCACTGCCTTCCTGCTGAATACTACACAACACAATGTCCACACTTGAGCCGTTACATAGCAGGAAGTAGAGGAAAGTTGTACCTTGGATCGAGCTAGAGCCCGAATATGCCGCCTTGGTCTGAGACACTTATGTTTATCATGACCTCAGGTACAGCATACCTGCTGAGCAAGCTCTCGGGTCGGTGCCAGGACCAGAGCCTGAGTCTCTTTCTGCTCAATCTCCAGCTGCTGGAGGATAGAGATGGCAAACGTGGCCGTTTTGCCAGTGCCTGACTGCGCCTGAGCAATAACATCGTAACCTAGAGGACAGAAAAGAGGACGAGTAAACGATACAAAGTCCACCAGACAGTTGGAACGTTTTGTCAAACAATTAACTCCATCACGAGAGTTTCCACCCACAGGTTAATATAGACACTGAATTATTACACAGGTGAATCAGAACATCTCTAACAATTAGTGGCTCTGCGATTCGCCCGGACGGAGGTTCGATCAGTAGAGTTAAAAAGCATCTCCATGACTGGGTCAGTCCCGAAAGATGGTAGAACATCATGTCATCCTCCGTCCAAGCAGCTCCTCCCCCCTTTAATTTAGTACTAGAGATGATCACAATTCTTTGTGAATCATTACATCGCTACTACAATTAAAACAGTCAATTAACACGAATTACCTTTAATGCAAGGAATAATTGCACGTTGCTGAATAGCTGAAGGCTTCTCGAAACCATACGCGTAAATCCCTCGAAGAAGCGTCTCCTTCAAGTTCATATCATCGAAATTATCCGTGATCTCGTTCCAGTTGCTCTGCAAGATTCAAGTTCTAGGTCAGATCCGGCGACTCGGGGGTACACAGTATTTAACGCATCAAAAGATAAAAATAGGCACCTCGATGACACCATCAGGCTCCATTCCTTCCGGCCCTCCATGGTCTCGATCTCTAGAGCTAAGACAATCAAAACAAAAACAACATGTCAGCTTTTGGCATGGTCCCGAACGTCCTACGAGCTACTTTCTGTAGATAAACAAATCAAATCTTGCTATACCGATTTTAGACCAGAAGTCGACTCGCATGCTACCTTAAACTTCACATACGTGGAGAATTTCTGGCTGATCTAAAACCGCTGTCATTTTGTTTTTATAGTTTGGTAGAGAGCGTAACGATTCTGGGTCACGGCAGAATCAATCTCATGCCTCCTTTAGATGAGGATGATCGCTTTCAAATGTCGCACCGAACCTTGAAACCGAGGCCACTGGACATTAAGAAAGAGGTCCGGCCGTGTTCCATTTGCGGTTCGTAGCCTGTCGCTCTCCTTCCACGTTTATACTCTGCTAGCATGATCACACAGCCCAGGAGACCTGGAGCGAGTAATTTAAGCAGAGTTCTTTTGAATGGAAGGGCAGACGAACAATCATATTTTACTAAGTAGATGCAGGACGGTGGGATGTGACGATTGTAATGTAGATCACGTTTATATTCAAATGAGTAGTTTGGAAATTGGTCCGTTATAAACACCAACTAGTCCAACGGCTAACTAAACAATCAATTGCTTAGACACCTAAAGTTAGACAGGTGGTGTTAAGATTAAACACGAGAATTAAGGGTAGTAGTGACTGAACATGCCAAACTTTGACTTCCTCTGTAATCGACTCAATAACTAACTAAGTTTGGGGAAGGACCTTCATCGATGGTTTAGTGGTTAAGGTATTGAGCTGGAGACCAGAAAGTCACCGGTTCAAGTCACCCCTGAGTGGGGTCCTTAACTCTCAAATGCTTAACAAAATTGTTTTAGTTGTAATTTTAAGTGATGTATGTATTGATTAATCTTGTTGTCCACGTGGTCAACATTATCCAGGTTACTTTAAAATAATAACCCCCAAATTCGTGATTAAGATGTACACAGATTTACTATATTTAATCCTCAACACTATTGAGAAGAAGTAAAATTATAAAGTCAATGCATGGGCACAAATAATGCAAAACATGTGGTTTAAGGGGAGGGGGTGCATTCCATCAATAACCGAGTGAAAGTCATAATATTAAATCCATAAACTTCACTGGTGTATAAAGTGTCAGATTGTTGCCATGCAACAGCTTTTCTCCCTTTTATCCAGCGTAAGACTTCATATCAGTTAAAACCGACCAGTCACCGGCTGTATCCCAATCTGCCGCACGGAGTCCGCGCCGTGCCCTACCCGAAAGCCATGAATAGTGCACTACGTTTTAAAATTAGAGCCGATTTGGAACACAGCCCGCGGTGTTTCTCACGCCGCGGCCTGACTGAAGCCGAAACTGACTTGATATGTGAACACACACACACAGACACACGTACGCACGCACCGAACGACACAATTAAAAATCTAAATGGTTTAATGGAGGATTAAATTAACAAGAGAATTAAAATGGAACAACGAACGTTGGCGAAATTGTATTAGCTTAGCATAGGCGCATTGAATTACAGGCCTCCGATGATTAACTAAACGGGCATCTCTAAAATGTTAATTAGTTTAATGAAAATACACGTTTGTTTGTTTTATACAGACAAGAACTGGGTGTGTAAAATGGGACGGATTTAAGAAATGAATCGAGTTTAAGGGTTTGTCTTTAGGTTAACGGATGGCGCACCGCCATTACGAGAAGGTAAAGACGGGGACTAGATAGAATCGTTAAACAAAATGTGTCGACTGCTAAATCAACACACGTACAAAATGTAAACTTAAATCTATCTAAACGCATGGAGACGGTGTAAATAAAAACGTTCTGATGTTTTACCTGTGATAATCAGCAGAACCGCTAGACATGATCCGTTCGTGACTTCGGCATCCACTCGGATGGAGCGCCTGGATCTCACTCGAGCTTTATATAGCCGGAACTACTTTCCTACCTCGGAATCCACAAAGCCATATTTTAATAACCAAACCCGTTTATTGTATCGTTTTCATTTGTTTATGACTTGATAAACGGTTTATTTATTTTATTTTATTTCTGTGCGTCTAATATGAGAGGTTTTCTGAAACCCGATCGGGCGTTTTTTAATTCCTGCGCAGATCTATATGATGCAGCGCAGTGATCTTGCCGCAGTGCAGAAATGTAAAGCGGTCGCTACGGGGTCTCCAGTTGAGCTCTCGAGTCTGACTGACAATTTTGCGGCACGTTTCTTGTTCACAATCTTTCATAAATTAAAATATAAATAGAAAAGTGTGTAGTTACTGATTTAATCATGTCGGGTACTTATTGCTGTGTGTTATATTGTTGGTTTCATTTCTGTCAGGACTACACGTGACCCCACCCAGTTTCATGAAACCCATACCATCATTAACCCTTAAACTATTTATTAAATATTTATTTATTAGCATGTTTAATTATTGAGGTTTCCCCCCTACATATACACACACTTTAGCTCACGTTACGCAAGTTTTTAGCAGTTAAAAAGTTTGCATCGATACATCAAACAGTCGTGGACCTTTTTGTACATTCGATTTGCCTCTCTTGGCATGTTTTTGGACTATCGGCGGAAACCGAATCACATTGAGTTACAAGGAGAACATGCGCATACAACCTTAAAGATGAAACCCAGAACAAACCCACTTATCCACCGTTTCGCTCAACCTCAATAAGAGTTCTAGAATAGAATGTTCTAGAATGTTCTCAAGTCCCTAAGATCTCTGACTTTTGCCCTTTCAGCTCCAATCAAAAACTAGTCTGAAGTTTGTAGAGACCACTGAAAACAATATTTATATATACGTTTGTAAGTTTATTTATATAGCACTTTTATAAGAGCAGGCCACCAAGCGCTTTAAGATTTTAAAACACAATAGATTACAATAAAATAACCATTTCAAATCACGCCAAACCACAAAATATCTTAGACATGATAATTAAGACATACATATTTGAAGCAAACAGGTACACATCTGCATACACAAACACAAACCGGCGCCATTGCTAATGATCATCGGGCCGAAACGCCAACAAGTAAAATGTCCATACAAGTTGAAATATGAGAGGAAAGAATTTTGTTGGACTGTACATCCAGTGTAAATGTGCAACGACAAATGAACGCTTTATATTATTTATATTTCATATATCAATGCTTGGCACTGTCGACTCACAGCAAGACACCCCGGATTCGATTCCCGGGAGTTTGCTAGTTCTTCCCGTGTCTGCACGGGTTTTCCCCAGGATACCCCACAGTCCAAAAGTCCGAACGCATGCAGTCCGAGATCAGTCGGAGATACTTGAAATTTCCCTCTGTCAAGTCAAGTCAATTCAACTTTATTCACAGAGCGCTTTTTACAACAAACATTGTCTTATAGCAACCAGACAAAATACAGGACGAACAGGTACAGAAACCCCTGCTGAGCAAACCGAGGGCGACTGTGGCAAGGAAAAACTCCCTAAAAAAATTACAGGAAGAGACCTTGAGAGGAACCAGACTCAACAATGCCCATCCTTTATGGGTAGTTCTCTCTCTCTCTCTCTGTGTGTGTGTGTGTGTGTGTCTGTATCCTGTAACAGACTGGCGACCTGTTCAGGTATTTAGCGTATTCGTCCATTGTGTCCCTTCGTGACCCTAAACGATACAGGATTAAGCGTAGTGTAAAACTAGAAGAAAGGAAGATTTATGTGCGGACTGTATCATTACCACATTATATTGTACTTGTTGAGTGTATTAAATTTGTGTTGTGTACTAAGACCAGGAACACAAGTCTGATTATAATAATGTATCACGTTTGTGGATATTATTCTATTTTATTTTATTTTATTTTATGAATGACCAAACTTCCTCAGGCCTCCATCTGATCTGTACCTGTGACGGAAAAGGTTGCACTGCGCAAGAGCGGAAGTAGATGACGGTCCGAGAGGGAAAAGCGGAAGAGGGAGTCTGGAAATCACAAACATGGTAACTGATTTAAAATAATAATAATAATAACTTGAGATGAATTATGTATCTGTTTTAGCGGACAGTCGTTTCGTTTACACCGTGATGACTTTAGAAACGTCTTCAGTCATTTCGGAAGGAATTTAGCTTCCGTTCACATCGCTCCAGATCTGCTGAACTGATTCAGTTAGCTTAGCTTTGTTGCTGCATCAGTTGGTCCTGCCGGGTTGTGTTCCAATTCTGTACCAGAGTATGACGTAGTGAGCTTAGCTTACGTTGCGCCGAACGACACGATTCTACTAGGTAGGGCGCCTATCTAGTGAACATGGGCTGATTTGAGCTTCGGCCGTCGCATGCCGTGTATTTACGTAATGTATACCCATTTTCTTCACATTTTCACTATTTTCGTTGATAAAGCGCGCGTTTTTAATTAATTTTAATTAATCATTAATGAAGCTTGAATTATAAACTTTAGTCTATAGTAGTTAATCTGTAACTAAACTGAACATGTATGTATTTATATAACATAGAATGTGTCTTGGTGCTGTTGTCCCTGTACATAAAGTTAAGCATTAAGTGTATCAACATTTAGCAATGACACTAACATCCCATTAGGTGTCGCCACAGCAGACCGTAATCTACAATGCAATATCGATTTGGGCCATCGTTTACACTGGATGCCCTTCCTGACGTGACCCTCGCTGTTCATTATTCTTTGGGCGTAGGACTGGTGCAACAGCACACTGGTTTGTGTATCGCAGTGGCAAGGCTAGGCACATTGGAATCGCTGTTAGGTTGGACCATGGGAGGAAACCGGAGCACCTGTCGACTGATGCATGTTCGATTGGGCAGAGTGATCCGAGTGCGGGTGCAAGGCTGTCCCGTCTGCAGGTGGTCTCCCGTTCAAAAGACGTCAATACAGACACAATACAGACGTCTGATCTGTCGTTTAATGACCTAAAGGAATGGCTTTGGTTTCTGTCCTCATGGATGTGACCTGTGTGTGTGTGTGTGTGTGTGTCCGTCCGTCCCAGAACAAGCTGAAATCCTCGCAGAAGGATAAAGTTCGCCAGTTCATGATTTTCACCCAGTCCAATGAGAAAACGGCGCTGAATTGTTTGGCTCAGAATGACTGGAAACTAGAAGTGGCCACAGACAACTTTTTCCAGAACCCCGAACTTTACATACAGAACCTGAAGGCGTCGTTCGACCGGAAAAAATTAGAACAACTTTACAATCGGTACAGAGGTAAGAAAACGAGCATCACAAGGGGGAATCTCTCCTTCAGGTAAATAGTTATAATAATAAAAAGTCATAAAAAAACGTGTGTGTGTGTTCCGTCTCGTCTGCGTCTCCACAGATCCTCACGATGATAATAAGATCGGGATCGACGGCATCCAGCAGTTCTGTGACGACCTCGGTCTGGATCCAGCAAGCATAAGCGTTCTCCTCATAGCCTGGAAGTTCCGCGCAGCAACACAGTGCGAGTTCTCCAAGAAAGAGTTCATGGACGGCATGAGTGATCAAGGGTAAGGAAACGCGGTTCCTGTAGCACGGTTAAGTGTCCCTGGCATTAACTGTGTCTCGTCTCCGTCTAGATGTGACAGCATAGAGAAGCTCAAATCTCAGTTGCCAAAAATGGAGCAGGAGTTAAAAGATCAAGGCAGATTTAAGGACTTCTACCAGTTTACGTTCAACTTTGCGAAAAATCCCGGACAGAAAGGATTAGGTAGGTGGTGAGTTCGTTTCTCCTGCTGGTAGGGATGTAACGATACACTTTTATACCCACAATGTGATACGATTCATGATTTAAAGAAAACATTTAACTTGACACATTTAGACAAAGTTTTCTTTTACTATTGCTCTTAACTAAACTTAATCTATAACTTTCTAATAAAAATTCGGACTACTGCTTTACACCACACAATCCATGCAGCGAAACGCACATTTTCAGACACTAGGGGGCAGCAGTGAGCACATAATTCAGTAAAAATGTTTTCTTTTTGTCTAGATTTAGAAATGGCCATCGCTTACTGGAATTTAGTATTGGCCGGGCGATTCAAATTCTTAGACCTGTGGAACACATTTTTAGTGGTAAGTTTGTATTCGTCTGAACTTTGTTTCTCACCGTGTGTGTGTATGTAAATGAGCTCTTTCTTCAGATTGTGTTGTTGTTGTTGCAGGAGCATCATAAGCGATCCATTCCTAAAGACACTTGGAACCTTTTGTTAGACTTTAGCACCATGATCACTGACGACATGTCCAATTACGACGAGGAAGGTCAGCACACACACACACACGCACACACACACACACATACATGCGTGCGCACACACACACTGGTCAGGATCGTAGTGGAAAAGAATCCATGATTAGTTTCTATATAGTTCGACATGACATCATGAGCTTTTTGCACAGATGGTTACGGGTTTCCTGCTCAGGGATCCAACAGTGGCGAACGGGGTGAACCCTCAGGCGCCCTCTAGTGTTGTGATGGTCTTTGATGCAGAACTACAAAAGGAAAAGGGTGCCGTTGAGGTCTTTACTCCCTCATCACTGTCACTTTTTCTCTGTGTTCCAGGAGCATGGCCGGTACTCATCGACGATTTCGTGGAGTTCGCCCGGCCGCACATCGGGACTAAAAGTACGGCTGTGTAGGGCTCACACACACGCACCTCATACACACACCTCCAGCCAGCGGAGGACCGAACTGAGATCTACGATGCCTTCTCCAACCCTCAGGACAGAGACATTTGTACAGCAAAGACATTTAAAAGACGCGTCTCATCTTTTTGTCATCAAGCAGTAGTTTGGGCTTCTTCTTTTTTTTTTTTTTTAACCTTCATTTTGGAAGTGTGCCTCACTCGTGTCTGTTCCAGCTCCGAGACCTCATCACTCCAGCACCTGGTCAGAAACGCAGAAACACAAGAGATGCCATCGGGTTCCATCACGAGAAAATCAGAACCATAATATCAAACTGTCAAACTATCATTTATTAAATGTTCGTTTTAATACACCCCCTGCATCCCTGATTTCAGCGTTTTCTTCTTTTTTGGTAATAAACCTAAAAAAAAGATGCACAAAAAGATCCTGGGGATGGCCAAACGTGTGTGGACACCTCCCCCCCTCCCCCCTTCTCCGAACCCTTGAGCACTGATAAAGCATCGATCTACCTTCTGCCTAGTGTAATGCGTGGAAATAGAACGCGCCGTCATCATCACCAGCTGACGAACACAGATCATGTTTAGGAAATCGAGAATACAGAGTTGAGGAACGATAAATAAAGCACTCGGCTGCGCTGAACCGAATCATTACGAGGGGAGTCCACATACTTTTGGACGTACAGCACATATCAGGTTCTCTTTAGTTCTATTGTGATTGATTGTAAACAATTTTCATTGCTGGATTGAAATTAAACAGTAATTTATTGTAGAACAACTTGTGTTTAATTCACCCGGAGAATACTGTATTCATTATATGGCCAAAAGTATGTAGACACTTATAGGAGACTATATATAAGGGCGTAAATATGGCAATTACTTATATTTCTGTTAATCAGCTGTAAAAATTCTCATTTCAATCCTATAGTGGTATCGATCCGGAAGATGTTGGGTCAGGTCTCTGAAATGAACTCTTGCTATAATCTTATATGCATGTAAATTATTTATTATTGGGCTTTTTATTGTGTCCACATACTTCTGGCCGGCGCTGTGTACTTTGAATACCTTTACTACAGTGTCGTTTATGGACGTTGGTCTCAGGTGAAGAACTCGTTGTTCGACTTTCTGCTCACGATAAGATGCAAGACTGTGGGGCCCGATACACTCGATTATAGATGGAAACGTTCCAGTACATTGTAGTGCTGCTTTTAAAGTTCGGGAGGGTCGTCCACATGTGTGTCGATACCACAGCTGGATAAAGGAGATATACACACACACACACACACACACTCACACGCAAGAAGAAACAGACAGACAGTATTACATATTGATGGCTAGAAAGAAAGAATGACAGATAGACAGACGGATGGATGAATGGTTGGACAGATAGAAGGACAGACAGACAGATAAGGAGAGAAAGATAGACGATTGGATGGATAGACAGACAGACAGATAGACGAACTGATGCGGGGATGAATGAACAGAGACAGACCGATAGATAGACAGACAGACAGATACAGACAGACAGATAGATAGATGATAGATAGACAGATAGATAGATAGATAGATAGATAGATAGATAGATAGATGATAGATAGATAGATGATAGACAGACAGACAGACAGACAGACAGACAGACTCACTCACTCACTCACTCACTCACTCACTCACAGACTCACACACTCACACACTCACACACACAC
>JAOUQU010000032.1:3202804-3215736 GCA_028566735.1 Ammoglanis amapaensis
ACACACACAGATTAGTAAATAGTACACACACATTAGTAAACAGTACACACACAGATTAGTAAATAGTACACACACATTAGTAAACAGTACACACACAGATTAGTAAATAGTACACACACATTAGTAAACAGTACACACACAGATTAGTAAATAGTACACACACATTAGTAAACAGTACACACACAGATTAGTAAATAGTACACACACATAAAAGGCATACACACAGTTTAGTAAACAGTACACACACAGTAAAATCTGTACACGTAATTTAGTAATTTTGTACCCACAATTTAGCAAAATTATTCGCACAAATTTGTAAACAGTACTCACTGCATGACCCCAAAAGACATATCGTTGTTTATAATAAACATAAATACATACATCATTAAATAATAGCTACATTCTGGGTTACAAACGACTAAACTGGTGTGTTTTCCCATTAGTGACCACTAGGGTTTTTATTATGATGATGATTTCGTACGACGCGGATCGTTCTGGTCTGCACTGCTGCTTTAACTTTTGTCTGTACATTTCACGTCACCACCACAGAAGAGGTTTTGGGGTCGTACTTGATTTAGTGAAGTTGACGTTTGATTTAGTATCTCGTTATTACCCACCTTCAGCTTCTTGTTGAGTTTACAGCAGTATCGGTACAGCATGGCCAGATTAAGGGGCCCGAAATCTGCGTAGAAACTGACACACACACGTTCATTTACTCAGAAAGGTCGTTTCAAGGTTGCCTAGTGTGTCTGTACTTTTCTTATTTCATAACCTACGGTCATTAGTGGAGCGTTTATGTTGTTATAATCAATGTAATTAACTGTATAACAGTCGTCTATTTATGTGTCACTATTTATTACATGAGATTAGATCAGCCGCGTCTTTACGTGTACGGTGTACATTTTGTCCAGGCCTCCAGGCCTGTAGGGGGAGCCTCTGGGATGATATCACTCACGGCCGGTCAGCCTGTCGGGTTCTGTGCGACGTGACGCTGCTTCCACCTAGAGGTGATAGGAGGCAATGACGCCCGTGATGCGGACTCACTTCTCGTAGACGAAGTCGTCATCTGTACAGAAGTAATGTGTGTTCGCTGTGCTCTTCGGTTTCCCCCGGAGAGTAGTGAAGTATAATCGATCTGTAGAACAAAAAAATATATATAATTAAAACATTATTATTATCTCCTTTATTACATTCTGTTGAGCATTTGGGAGGGGGGAGGGGGAGGGGAGGGAACCTGGTACCTGTAATCAGCTCAGCAGCTCTGAGGAGGTCCTTCTCATTCGCCATATCGTTCGAATGTTTCAACATTTGCTCAAGTGGCTCGTTTAAAACACATTAAAACGCGCAATAAAGTTATTAAAATCATTCCCTCGTTGAATATAAACAGTCCCAAGTCGAGCTCGGTTACTTAATATTGATTAAAAAACCTCAATTGAAACCGGTCCCGAAGCGAATCAAACTTCCACCGTGATCCTTGGGCTGCGTCTCAATCCGCACCCTCGTACACTAGCCTAGTGAACAATATCCCGCCGGGTCTCGCTTCGTTTCGCTCCCTATCAAGTCGCGGACGATGCGGATTGGGACGCGGTCGTCGAGCTTTAAAAGGCTTGTGTGTTGCCTAGGAGCGGCGCGAGACGACGCTTTGAACGGGGCGAAGCTACGTCCAATCGGCGCTCGAGACGCAGCGCGCGACGTCAAAAAAAAAAGGCGGGAGAAGTTTTAGGCGGGTCGGGAAGGCTGAAGGATTGAGGCTAAGCTAATCTTTAAAGAGGAGCTTTTAAAAAAGTGTCTTTTACTACAGTATACACACTGGGCGAACAAACTAAACACCTGAACAGGTCGCCAGTCTGTTACATGGTACACACACAGGTCCATTTCAGTAAATCCAATTAACTTGTCTTTGGACTCTGGGAGGAAACCGGAGTACCTGAAGTAAACCCACACATACATGAGGAGAACATGCAAAGGAAGAAGGTCAGCCATCATACGGCAGCCCCCCCCCCCCCAGCAGACTGGGTTAAGGGTCTTGCTCAAGGACCCAACAGTGACTGTGTTCTCTACCCACTAGGCTACACTGTCCCACATTTAGGAATCATTCCTCCGCATTGAACCCAAGCCGGCCAATCAAATACACATTAGTGTGAACAAGCAGTAGGGGGTAGCAGCGAGCACACAGGTCCGGCGTGGTGTAGCAACCCTAGCAACGGCAACCGGGGAGCTGTTAGGGGCTCAGGACCTCATTCTAAATGCATTTAAATATCACATCGAAGCAACTTAACAGAATACAGAACCAACAGATCTAGAACAAGCCAATGGAACTCAACAGGAACGTATTCTACCTGAGTGGACGTCACCAATAATAGTTTCAATCAATAAATTAAAGTTCTACAGTGTAACTCCATCACAACTCCAAAAGTACAAAGAAATTATTTTCTGAATGAGCATCTCGGTAGTATTTTATGATTACAGACCAATTAATGTTCTTTACCAGGGACACGAGGCAATAAAGATTTTTGTTGCATGTTTGCAACAATCTGTGCTGTTTTATTTTTAACAATAAAGCCAGATTTGGACTGCAGACAGGCCAGTTAAGCACACACACTCCTTACCAAGCAGATCAGTGTAGTCGTTACGAACACCGACTCACAGTCACATTCAAAATGATAAAACCCCAAGACTGTAATAAAGTGAAAGTAGCAGTTTAGCATCAACTAATGTAAATACAAGATATTTCGCAAATATCTACAGATCTGGGGATATAAATATGATCTGACCATCTATGTTATAGCTATTTAAGTCAAACCTCACCTGTGATGTGGGTGATCCAGGTTGTTGGGGGCACCATGGCTGGAGGTCCTCTCTTGACTCGCCAGTGCCCCCCCAAAGCTGGTGAACGGTACATGCCTTCATTGGGGTCAGTAATGTCAGAGTGATTATTTAATTCCTACAGAAGTCCTTTGGGTGGACCAACTGGCATCGTGAATCAAGGAATTTGGAAGATTTGTCTGCGAGAACCCAGGAACAGAAACACTCACCTGAGAATGTGACACGGAACCAGAGAAAGAGCAGCTTAAGTTACAGACTCAGGTTGCTGCCAAAAAGCACTCAGCCAGTGGGCTAATACAGAGATCCGTTACACGAGCCTTCCATAAGTCAGGAGATGCTTCATGAAGCTCGGTCTTGGACTTCGGGACGACTACGTTTTGGACCGTTAAGGTCTTAAGGTCTTCAGCAGCAGCTTGAACGATCATGTCTGACTCTGGACAAATAAACAGTCCAAGAACTGGTCGATGTAAGATGTTTTTTATACATATCCGGTGTCATAGAGGCAGGCCTGTCTCATGACGAGGTTAAAAAGATAGGTTATTAGTATAGTGTGCAGAGATCAGAAACCTAAGATGGCGTGTTTATTTATGGCAATACTTGTCATCTAGAGAGAGTCTAGAGTCGTCCCAATCAAAAATCGACAACAATTATATCTGGTTGTTGTTGTTGTGAGCTTTTCATCCAGCTGCGTTTCCTTCAGGTTCTTCACTGACCAGATAACAAATGTGTTCAAAAACACACAAATTAATTTACTTATTAGGCTCGAATACCAAAATACAAATAAAATAGAAACACAAAATTAGTATACGACAATCAAAGAATACGTAAGTTAATAACATAACTTGACAGTAAATATTTCTGTGCCAGTGACATATTTATTTACACCTATTTAATCCTGATGTTTTGCTTTCTCGAGCTAAGAATACAATTGTTGTAGTTCAACGCTTGGCCACAAGGTGGTGCGAAAGCTTAGAAAAATCGGAATTAATTTCAAAAGCATTAGGAAGAAAAATTTAATCTCCAGGATCACACAATCCAATAATGACCGAACACACACACACACACACACACACAGTTTCCTCCTACAGTCCAAAAACATGTTCATGTTGTTAATGACTGTCTGATATAACGTTGTGTACTGATGAAATGTGTGTAACGATCATGAAAATAACTGAATAAAATAGTTAAAATCTTTAATAAATAAATATTTTTATTCTAGCTTAGCTGGACTTTGTCTCTGTACATGTAGGTGACCTTGAGAAGCTGAGTCAGTCTGGACCTGGAAGGATCAGCGATGTGTGTGTGTGTGTGGAATGAGATTAGAATCTCGGACTCCGCCGGGTCATCAGTGGTGTGTTGAATAAAAACATGTTTGTCATGATGGTCCTGGAATCACTGAGTAAAGGATGAGGGCATGAAAGTTATTTCACTTATTGTCTTTCTTTTTGGTATTTTTTTTATTACTAACATGTTGCTGCTAATAAAATATTATATTGTGTTACTACTTTACTATTGTGTATCTAATATGTAGTTATACGCTGGATGTCCAAGGTTCCGTTTTGGAACAGACAATGTTTGTTTTGCTATCATCATGAACAAATGGAGCGTCAGTCAGACACGAGATGAGCTTTAACAGTACGCAGACTCCATTTAAACTTAAAGCGTTTAAAAAAAAAAGCATCGCAGAAAAAACACGACACGCACGACATTAAAGAAAACAATGGACGTGAGTTCTGTCCAGAATCATCGTGAAACCAAACAATACGACAAAGAAGAAGCATTTTTGGTCCAAGCTTTAACTTGGGACAGTAGTACGAAACGTGACGTCTGAACCGGAGCTTTTTATTGCAGTTACTACATGGGCGGAGCTTGCACCATAATGGAAATTACCCAGAATTACACCCGGCGCTGAGTTATGTGCTTCCTTCCTTTAATCGCGACCGGACCTATGATCGAGCCTTGTGGGACGCCATGACCAAATCCAAGTTCAAAAATGGTGTTTCCAGGGCAGTTCTCAGGGGCCCCCGAGAGTCTGTGCTCCATGTGGTTGTCTCAAAGTGGTTGTATATAAGTTCCCGACTCTGGAAGACCTCGAGAATGGAAGCTGCACCACACCGGCGGGACAGAATGCGTTACTAACGGATAGAAGACGCTTGGGAATGCGACGTGTGAGAAACATGAAGAAAGGCGCTTTCAAGACAGCTAATATTGCAGCTTGCTACCTGCTGAAAGGTCTACGTTCCCCTTCTACCCAACGAAAACCCAAACAAAGCTCTTGTGGAATGTTCCATATGGCGTACTCCCCCCCCCCCAAGGAGCAATCGAGCTAAATTCTGCAGGAAAACTCTCCGGCAGGTTCTAATGAAGCAGCAACTGGTTCAAATTGCATTGGCATCATGCTATAAACACACAAACAACAAGAAAACGAGTTGGCGTTCGCCACCGTGAAAGAGCTAGCGACAGACGGGTGACAGGTGGAAGCTTTTCAGGTACTGGCATTGAAGCATCAACATTCCTTTCGTAGTCATCTATGGAGCGGTGTTCTGATAAGGTCGTAGCCTATGATTGACAACTATTCCACGTCCACTTGGGGCCTGTGCAAAAGGGGGAAGCGAGCATCCTGTAAGACACCTCTTCCAAATACGCTTAGAATTGACTTGAGGCGACCTTTCCTATCAAGAGTACGCCACGATACCACGACCCCGCCGCCTGGACCACGGTCTCTAAAGCAAGCCGTTCGGACAGGGTCGAGATCTCTGCAGTATCGTCGCATCGCTCCTGGAACGTCATTTCAAACGGACCACGGGTTGAGCCTTGAGGGACACCAAAGTAACAGAAGTGTTAAACAAGGCCTACACGCTATGAGAGGTCGTTTGTTTTAAGCCGGTACAGTTCTCTTAAAGTAGAGAACCATTTACATCGAGTCCCCCCTCCCCCCTGTCCCCGGTTACCCATCTGTAGCCAGTTAGTTCACTGTATTCAGTGGCGCTTCTGGCCATCGTCCTATCAAAGCGACCTGAGGGTTTAAAACTACGTCTACAATTCCATATTCGGGACAGACGTTCACACGACATCCTCGGATAACATTTTCAGTTGTAATCGACAAAGGCAGCTTTCCTTCAGATAAATAACAATATAATGTACATTCTTTAAAAAATGAAAAAACAAAACATTAACGAATGATTGCTAGAATGTCTACGACAAGAACACGACGGTCTTCATAAAAACATACACAGGCGTGGTCTTCAACAGACATGGTCCATGTTCTTGTTGGCGCTCCGGAGTCATTGGTTGCTGATTATCACACTCGTATCCCTGCGTAGGTACTTATGACATCACAGGTTCGAGGATTTCCTTTTCTCTTGTCAATGTCAGAATTCAAGGCAGTAACGATAAAACGAAGAGAAAATGTGGCTGCCTGTTCTTGTGCTAGTGGAGTGGAGGGTGGGGGTGGGGTGGTAATGTGATTGGTACGTCTCCGAAGCCGAGTGTGTGTGTGTGTATATGTGTGTATGGATAGGCAGCTTTGTGATGGAGTACTCGAATAGTCGTGGAAAGTTTAAGGCCCCTGAGGAGACTCCGGGTAGTTCCAGGGTTCGACAGAGCCCTGATGAAGAAGAGGAGGAGGAGGATTGGGGGGGGTGGCGGCATGAGGGCGGAGGTCAGGTGTCGTCATCCGTGTCCTCGATCAGGACCTTGGTGTCACGCATTTTCGACCTGGGTGGAAATGAAAAGCGTGCTTAGAGACACAGGAAGACAAAATGTGGAATTTTAACTGGACCTGTGGTCGAGACTTGGGGGACGCCATGGCAACATAATTCATTAAAAGTGTTGGGCAAAGTACAAGGAAAGCAAAAATATCAATCGCACTTTGGTATGTGAAAGGCTGCCATTAGAAAAGCCAAAAGATTCGTAGCCATTTGCTATTATTATATATAATTAATATATATATGTTTTATATATAATTATACATATATACGGCATATTTATAACTTTTATATACTATTATTAGTGCAATGAAATGGTGAACCGGTGGTGAGATGCTGGACGTACTGGGAGGCGAGGCGGGGTCGCCGTAACGACATGCTGTAGCTTCTCTTCCAGCTCTTCTTGCCCTGACGGTTCCTGACCCCGTCCTCCTGGTCCATCATCTGCTCCAGCAACGTCTGGTCGTCTGCGTTGAGCGGCGCCACCGAGATGTCACGTACGGCTCTGAACTCACCGCAGTTGTTCAGATGCTCGTTCTCCAGACGGAAGAAGTTCCAAACGAAGCGCCTGGTGGGGGAAGAGAACGACGGCTGAGAAGCAAAACACCGAAAACACCTAGGCGTGGTTTTACTCGACGGCACGGGGGCAAACGACTGGTTCTGCAAAACAAAAAACAAATACTAGTTGTATTTAAGTTATGGGGGTAGATTCTTACCTGAAGACCTCGAGCGGCGGGAGGATGGTTGTTACGATTTTTAGGGTGGGGTCGGGAATCTTCAGCACCTTGAGGGTAAGAGGAATGGCCCAGGCGAAGCGCAGGATCACGTCTTCTAATATGGCACAGTAATAATACGCCTGAAAGCAGAGAAGATCCGACACCGAGGTGAAACACATGTACGGTGTGTGTGTGTGTGTGTACCCCTGCAACAGACTGGCGAACCCATTCAGGTGTTTACTGTATTAGCCGGCGCTACAGTACAGCGTTTGGAACGAATGGTGTTGATTTACTTTCTGTGGGTAGACGATCTCCTCTCTGAGAAGCATGTTCTCGCCGGCGTTCCGGTCGAACAGCCCCCAGTCCATCTTCAGGTCCCAGATGAGCGTGTAGCAGGAGTTGACGATGTGGCAGGAGATCAGCAGGTACAAGAAGATCTGCATGTCCGCGTGGCTGTCGGCTAAACAAAAACAAAACATCGATACGTCAAACACGGTGTGAGATGCCAGGAGGTACACTTCTATTCCCCGAATCTTTATCATGTCTACTTTCATGTCCAATCTGTGCAGCTCTAGCTGTGCTCTCTTGCAGGAACCTCGAGCAGCCAGCAGAGGTTGCAACGGCAGCAAGAACCAACTGTGTCATGTAATTAATGATACATTTATAAACTCTACTGATAATAATAATAACTGGCTGAAATCCTGATACACAAAACAAATCTAAGCCAGAGACTTTCTGAGAACTAGTCTAGTCTAATCTAGTCTAGTCTAATGTAGTCTAGTGTAGTCTAGTCTAGGGTCTTCACACCAAACAAACCTAAGAGCTGCCGATTTTAGAAGCTGAGGAACGGGTCTCGTACCTTCGTGTGTGTAGTAGAGAGCTCTGAAGATCACCACGAAGAAGGTGGTGGAGTACTTCCCGGCGTTGACCAGGTGAGGAAAGGCCCGTTTGGTGTCCCTGTAACGCCTCAGACACTGAACGAATCGGAACCAGGCCGGGAGACAGTGGATGACGGCACGGACCCCGTACGAGTACGAGTTACACATGCTGACGCCTAACAGAAACATCAAACACACGGCATTATACAACTCGCACACGCCAAGCACCTGACGATACGATACGGTTCACGGTAAGATTGTTACAATACCAATAAACATTCACGTTCTCTGTGGAAAACAAACAACGGTTCAGTATAAAGACGCGGTTATTATTATTATTATTATTATTATTGCGATAAAGTCTGTGTATGAAATGTTGTGTTTACTATTTCTTATTAGAAAAGGAATTTATCAAACCAACGAGCACCATTTTATTTCTGCGGTTGGTGAAAACTAAGCCCCAAAAAACCCTCACTGGTTCCATCAATCTATAAATACACCGGTCTTACCGTCGGGGGTGGAGTTTGTGTCGCTCCAGTCCAGCGCCACGCTGTAGAAGCACACGAGGTACTCCAGGTCCAAAAGGACCACGCCCAGAGAGTTCAGCTGATCGGCCAACCAGAAGTCAGCAAAGCCGACGCGGTGGAAGGGGGCGGTGACCACTCGAAACTGAGACCAAAATCAACCAGGAATCCATTATTAAAGATGATTAATGTAACGGTTAAAGTTTACATTTATATAGACTGTTGGAGGGGGTGTTTACTTATCTGTATGTCTCGGTCTGTCTGTCTGTGATAATAAAGCCTCTCTCTCTCTCTCTCTCTCACTCTCTCTCTACACCATTTTAATATCATACGTACGGAACCCAGAACACTTTTGCTCGAGATAGAACGACAGACAGATACATACATAGACAGGCCAGATGGAGAGACAGACAGCTGACTAGATAGACACCTAGACAGAGTTAGATAGAGACAGACAGCTAGACAGTTAGAAAGCTAGATTGACAGATTAAAAGACAGCTGACTAGATAGAGAGACAGACAGACGGACAGATAGATATAGAGACAGCTAAATAGATAGACAGACAGGCAGACACAACTAGACAGACCGGCAGCTATACAGAATTAGAGACAGAAAGCTAAATAGATAGACCGACAGACAACTCGACAGATAGACAGATTCAAACAGGTAAATAGATCGACAGCTAGACAGACACACAGACAGAAAAACATCTATACATCCAGACAGACAGGCAGCTACATAGATCGACAGCTAGACACACAGACAGCAATAGAGGCAGGTAAACAGACAGACTACAACTCAGGCTTTATAGCTCTCGCACCCTGACCGCCTCACATGAGCAGAAGTTTTTGGACGCCCCCCGCAGACGCTTGATTGTGTTTCCTCACCAGTAGTTTGAGGAGCCAGAAGCGCGACTTGTAGTAGCAGGTTTTAAACGGGTTGATGAGGAAGAGGAGGAAGAAGCTGTAGAGCGCCAGAGGACTGACATGAAGAGGAACGTGTAACCAGGCCGAATAAAAACATGTGAGGATACTCACACACCACAGAACCCCCAGGAACCCAGCGATCTGTACACACACACACACACACACACACACACACACACACACACACACACACACACACACACATATATATACACACTTTACTGTATAAAAAACCCATTACACGCTTTTAAAACATTAGCTAAACATACTGGACTAGCAATCGGAAAGTTGTTGGGTTCAAGTCCCTACACTACTGTCAGGTTGATAACGTTGGGGCCCCTGAGCAAGGCCCCAGCAAGAACCCTGAACTCACCTCGAACAGGTGCTGGTGCGAGAGGTTGTTCCGGGGGTTGAGCTCGAAGATGAGGACGTGATTGACACCCGCCTGCCTCCAGCCGTACGTGTTGATGCCCAGCAGGAAGAGGAACTCGATGAGGAGGAAGCCGCCGCGGTACATCTGCACCAGCGGCCACACGCTAATGGTGGAGTTGGACGACTGGCTGTTCGTACCCACAATGCCTGGCGACGCCACAATACAACGTTACGAACGTTAGTGGACATTTTGAACGGAGACTAAAGTGGAAGGTTAAAGAAACTGATAGAACTCTATGGGTGGGTTGGTCACATTGCGTGTGTGTGTGTGTGTGTGTGTGTGTGTGTGGGTGTGTGCGCACGTGTGCGTGCCCGTGCTTGGAACTTTAGTAGAACATTAAATAAATCGTATCAGAACTCTAGCTGAGCTTCAAAAGAACACTAGTGGAACTTTAAATAAAAGAATTATGTGTAGCACCAGCGCCCTCTGTTGCTTAAAATGAATACTGATTGAAACGGCACCCCCGGTGATCGTACGGTTCCTGATAATAAAAAAAGCACTACATTGGTTCCCACTAAAGTTGTGGAGTACCTGCGACGCTGATGGTGAAGAGCAGGACCATGAAGACGCCGCAGTAGAGTCCCACTCTGAAGGTGGTCCACGCCGGCGCCGGCTGAAAACAAAAACACATCAAGTGTAGTCAAAAGAATTTACACATCCCTCAGAAGCTTTAACGTTCGAACACAAGAACCCTGTG
Organism: Ammoglanis amapaensis; assembly: GCA_028566735.1. NCBI lineage: Eukaryota > Metazoa > Chordata > Actinopteri > Siluriformes > Trichomycteridae > Ammoglanis > Ammoglanis amapaensis. The sequence continues at coordinate 3,213,512 of JAOUQU010000032.1, forward strand.
ACGGTCTGGAGAACGTACCTGAGCAGCACCTAGAGGAGGAACCCGGAGCCTCTTCATGGCTTTCTGTCTGTCGCCACCTTCTAATTCTGTGGTAACCAAAGTCTGGAGGAACAGACGAGCGCCGATAAATAACGGAACATCGTGATGGACACAGTGGACCTACAACTTCAAATGTAAAACTTTTAACAAACCCTTTTAGAACTCTAGTAGAACTTTAAATAAACTCTATAAATAGAACTTTAATGACACTTATTAAACTTTACTGGAACTCTAGTGGAATGTGTAGAGCGTGAGCGCCCTCTGCTGTTTAAACTGAATAGTGTTTGAAACCGTTGCGCGGGTGAATCGTTCCACGTCCCGGGTTCCACGTTCTGCGTGCGGTACCTCGGTCTCGGAGATGAGCTGCGTGATCTTTTTGCAGGTGTAGAACGGCGCCACCTCCACGTGGACGACGCGCCAGTCGGCCCCTCGCACCGTCTCGAAGATCTTGTCATGCTTCTTGAGGATCTTCCTGAAGCCGGTGAAGTTCAGGTTCTACAGGAGAGAAAGAGAGAGAGAGGAACCACGTGGTAAAGCGGTCATGTGACCCGGGTGGCGAGGATGTGGAGGCGGAGTCCCCGCCGCTCACCTGATAGTTCTGCAGGAGGATGAGGCTGAGGTAGAACTCGCTGAAGGCCAGCTGCAGGTCTTTGATGTTGCGGTGCTTGTGGCGCTCCTGTTGGGACAGGTGGAAGACCCGGCGGCGGGCACGCAGACCCGGGGCGCGGCTGCCCTCCCGCTGCGCGTCCAGCGACGACTGGAGCTCGTTCTGTAACGTAGCGAAGCGCCGCTGAGCCTCCGCCAGCTTCTCTGCACGCAAAGAAACACGAAGAACGTGATGCACGTCGTAATCCACAGTAGGACCAGAATGTACCGCTTCAATAGTAGTGGAGCCCTAAAGGAACTCCTGTGTAATTGCAGTGTATAGTGTACAACAGCGCTCCCTTCTGGAGGCTTTATATACAGTTTATTTAGAAAACCACAGAGAGAGCTGCTTGGGTCATGTTTAGGGAGCTGTATTTCATTGTAGTGTGTGTGTGTGTGTGTGTGTGTGTGTGTACCTGAATAGAAGGTGTTGATTTTGGCCAGCTCCTTCTCGCAGGTCTGGAAGAACTTTTCCTCGAACTTGGCGTAGTAACGCTTAACTGTGTCTTCATCAGTGACTGTAGAGAACGAGAAAAAGACAGTGTGTGTGTGTGCGCACGCACGAGTGTGTGTGTGTGTGTGTGTATGTGTGTGCACACGAGTGTGTGTGTGTCCAGACGTCTCGGGGGTGTATTTATTTACCCCCGGCCCGGTCAAAGCCGTGACTGTAAGCAGGGTGTCGACTCTGATGAGACGCATGTCTCCGGGCGTCCATGGTTACCGAAGTAAACACGCCGCCGTGGGAACGGCGTCCAAGGGACCCTCGGAGAACCTCCCCACGCGGTGTGTTGCCAGGTGAATGAATCCCCCCCCCTCACCCGAGGGACCAGAACCACTGAGAACGACGTCCAGACCGTCAGGTGCTGCTGAATCACTTACTCACGAGTGACTAAAAGTCCGGAGGTTAAAAATAATAACCGCCTGCTTCCATGATTTCGTTTCCCTCAGAATGAGGAACACGGAACCGTTCCGTTACCTCTCTTCAGGTTCCCATGGCGATCCAAAAGTATGTGGACATGCTTGTTTTACTACGGATAAAGACGTCCTGATAAAACCAAGGTTCTGACATTATTAGAGCCGGTTTGAACTGTACAGGAACAGTACCGGACGTGCAGTAGAACTTCAGTAGAACTTCAGTAGAACCCGAGAACACCCGCTCGGTGGTGTTTGTGTAGGAATGGTGCACCATGGGAACTGGACTGTAGGTTTGGGTAACCCTCACACCGAGGTCGACGCCCCCCCCCTCCACCCGCAGTTCTACACGCGTCTCATTTACTCGGGCGCCGCAGGGTCGAGGTTCTCACTCGGCTGGAGCACCGGAGAACGGTCAGCCGGGGTTGCAAAGGATGCTGGGAAACGGTCTTGACCCACGGCGTGTGTAAATCTGCTCCAGGTGTTTTAGCAGAAACATCAGAAACATCTGTAATAACAACTCTTGTACCCGGTATCGTCATTTTCTCATGATTTATTATTGTTTATTCCGTTGTTGACACTGCAACCCCCCCCCACCACACACACACACACACACCGACGCCGCCCCC
>JAOUQU010000032.1:3240403-3262586 GCA_028566735.1 Ammoglanis amapaensis
TAAGCATATGTGAGCATATGGCATATAAATACCAGTAATATTATAAACTTTATGTACGATTATTATGAAGTGAATAACAGTTAAAGTGAATAACACTGATTTATCTCTTAATAGCGCCACCTGTTAATAGGTGTGCTATAACACACAGTCACTGAACATTTTATCCTCACAGTTGACATTACAAGCAGGGAAACGTGTACACATGGACATGAATCCAGGGTGAGGATTTGAGCACGTTTTTGCCAGACAACCGTATCAGAGCATCTCCAAGCCTGTAGCTCTTGTGGGGTGTTCTCGGTCTCCAGTGTTCAAGTCTCACTGCACGTTATACATGTATACATGTGGATTTTGTATTGTGTGTAAATTGTACAGACTTACAACAACTGGAAACATGGAAATGTCGTGTGTGTGTGTGTGTGTGTGTGTGTTGATTCTGCTGGTTTTGCAGCATCGTGGTCATAATGTTTTGCTCGATGACTTGCATTTTTCATCTCTTTCATAAACTGTCGTGCCGTTATCTCACTTTTTCCCCATTCAGTACAGATGTTGCGTCACATCGGCTTGTTGGTTTCCCCCCCATAATTACAGTCGAACCCGACCTCCAGGTTCACATCCTCGTCCTCGCGTTCCAGCTGTTGTGCAAAAGAGCTTAAACAATTTAAACAATTAGCATGAACATGACTGAAGAAGATGGTTTACTGTGCATCGTTGCTAAGCAAATGATTCTGACCTTTAAATGGCACGACACCACAATTAGTAGCCGCTAACAGAATTTACAGTCGGGTTTAAATTTGGACCTTTCGCTTCGTTACTTTTTCCACTTGTCTTGCCGAAAACGAGCTCAGAAGCGAGACCTCAAAAGAACCCGTTTTAATTCCAGTCCGGTCTGCAGACGCCTGCTTTAAATTAGAAGCCTAGATTAAATTTTTTTTTACTTTTCATCTGCATGCAAACGGACGTAAATAATCCCCTCCATGTGCTGCTTAATATTCCTCCTTTTCTTTTTGTATACCAGCGATTTAGGTCAATAGTTTCAGAGAGAATTAGTTTAGAGATATTTCACAACCTGGAAGTGTTAGTAAGTCTAATTCCGTCCAGATGTTTATCGCTTTTTAAAGAAGATACATTTCGTTCCACGTGAACCGATGGCTTTTTAAAATTCTTTTTAACACGGAAACATTTTTCCGTTCATTTATTCCGTTTAGTCCTGTTGCTGTCGGGGACCTCGCTTGAATACCAGACACCCAGACTGTCCGAGCACATCTGAACAATCCTTTTAAACCATCTGAGAAGCTTTTTTTATATTCTTTTAAATAGACACCAGCTGTACCCGCTGGGCACCCGAGCTGGTCAGAAGCACAGACTCCAATTCCAACTCTGTAGCGGCAAAACACGTCTTTTGAGAATAGAATTTATAAAGGATAGAATTTATAAACCTTCAATGCAGGCGTACAATTCGATCTGAGAAAATAAAACAATTGCAGAATCACGCAAATCTGCAGACTATAGGGAATAGAAATCCGAAGGATGCCAGTTCACCACTAGGTGAAAATGTCGCCGCTGTTGGGCCATTGAGCGAAGCCCTCATTAACCCTCATTGCTCAGACTGCTGTAGATAAAGGCGTCCACTACATGTTGAATGTGTAAATGTAAACGTACAAGCCACTCCATCCTAAAGGCAATATTTATGGCTCCCGCACCCCCCCCCCCCTCTCACTTTGAGAGGTCTCCATTCGTCTGGGAAGATTCTCCACACGATTTTTGGAGTCTCTCTGGTGCTGCAGACATACAAATGTTGTCAGAGCTGTGAAGAGTCGAGGTTCCATCAGGGCCAAACACATTAATCGTTCGGATGACGGAACTTGAACGTTGTGCATGATTGTGCAACGAAGCGCAGATTCTCAACTCTCGGTGTTCCAAATATATATATATAAATATCATTGTCAGTAACGTTGTCAAGATGGAAACAATCTTTAGTTTGATTATAATATTTATTATATAAAGTATATATTATAACAACATAATACACTTACACATCTTGTGTACCATTGTTTATATGTACAGATACACAACAGCCACTGAATATTGTTCCCACATTATTACACACATCCAACTTCCTTTGTAAATCATCTAATAGTTTGTATATTTGTAGTTTAATGTTCCTGTGTGTTGTTGATTAGCAGATTGTAATTTGTTTGTTTACCCGGATTGTACTAGACATGAACCATCAGCCGGAACCAAATTTCTTGTGTGTCCTTACATACTAGTTAATAAACCTGATTGTGATTTTTGGTGATATATTAAGCAAAACCCTTCAATATGTGATCAAAAGATTGTTTGTCCTTTCTCGTGAGGTAAGCCTCCCATCACTGAGGCACCTTTAAATGACTTTAATCGTTTCAAGCAAACACATCACCACCATTAGAGGGCAGCAGGAGAACAACAAATCCACCACCACCACCACCTCCTCCTCCTGGCACTATTATTCACTTCCACTACAATGATTCATCCTGGTGGTTTCCAGGAAACTGCTCCATCATGAACATCATGTTCTGCAGCCATGTCACACCGTCCCAACACTTTTGAAATGAGAAGCGATGAGGAGGTACATTATGTGACATGGGCTCAGAATGACAACAGGCTCTGTCGGACACGGGTTCGACTCAGCAGGATCATTGGCTAGTGTCTTCATGCTGGAAGAGTTTCCTCAAAGCAGTGAGACCTGCTGATACCGATACAGATGTGGTGTCAACGAATGATTTAATTCTACTCTCAATTACATCATAATGACACCAAAGTATGTGGACAACCGACCGGGAGCTCGCTGGACATTCCGTGGCATTAGCCGTTAGATGCATGGATGAGAAGGTCTGGCTCATTTTTTGTGTTTCTGGAGTCAGAATGTGTTTTGCTTTCTCGGTGTAGATTTGAGTTCCTTTATTCTTAATTTACTTCGTCCACATTCCAGTAAAGGACCTTCTTCATACTGTTGCCAAAAAATTGAATAGCACATAAGACGGTACAAGAGAAGATACCATGAACCCACAATAGATGTTACAGCAGCTTACAAGAATATGCATTTCATGTAGTTAGTTCAAGTCCCACCACTGCCAAGTTGACACTGTCGGGGGCCCCGAGCAACAACCTTAATCGCTGACTGCTCAAACAAAAAAGTTCAGTCTGAACTGTAAGTTGTTTGGATGAATGCCGTAAATGTACACTTCTGATTCTACAAAGCCAAAACTAAATTAATAGTTCTTCTTCTGAATTTTTTAATTACAAGGATACGTTAAAGGGCTAATCAGTAAATTTCGAATCGCTGACTTGAGCCACACCAATCAAGTTGTGATTGTTGGACCCCTGAGCAAAGTGCTTAACCCTCAAGTGCTCAAAAATTGTGTACACTCATAATTCACTTTAGATCAAGGCGTCTGCTAATGCTGTAATGTAAATGTAAATGTAAATGCCACTCCCATGTCACGAAAATTCAATTCTAAACAAAACATTCTTTAAGTTCTTTGACACAGTGACGAAGCAGAAATCGACAAAACAAGCCACGGCAAACAAACACACACCGGCAATCCGAAAGCTGGATGGAACCCAAAGAGGATAAAGTCACTTCCAAGAAATGTTCAGGATGTTCGGTGAAGAGTCAGAAGAATCTTTTATGACTGGATATTGAATTTCACATTCAGGTAAACTCTGAACTCAACACTTATCTGATTTATTACCATTATTGCACTGCCAAGTTTGCTTTGTGCAGTTTCTTTTCTTGATATAAACTTTTCTTCCATATCAACAATGGATGGAAACTTCTGATGTATTTTCTGTATAACCGGGGTGAGCACACAGGTTGGGCTGTTAGTAGGATTAACAGATGAACTCATTTAAGTTACCGCTTCAAGAGTTAACATCTGTTCTTACCCAAGATTGGTATAGTTTGGTTTTAAGTCGTCTTTCATGTGAAAATGGTCTAAACGTCACTTTGCAAAGCTACAAAAGATAATATTAGGCTCAGTATATATTTACAAATCATTATAGTAAATGTTATGTACACCGATGGGGCATGTCTATGTCTTAGCTTTTAATGTCTATTGCGATCAAAGAATTTCAAATTCTTTAATAAATACAACTCCGTATTTCCCAAAGTCTCGATGTTTCTGCAAAACTACTTCGTACAGAATACTCGTAAGTAACTTTTCATCGTTTTAGCATGACCGAAACCCCACGAATGTTGTCCGATGAGCCCGTCCGGTGTTCCAAGCGACCTTTAGCACACAGCTTGAACCCTCACTGAACCTCCGCGGCATCGACAGCGTACTTAATTGACTTGATTCACCGTAGCAGAAAGACACTGTGGGAAGATCCTCTTACTCATCGTGGTTTCAGTGTGTGGCCTGCAAACGCCGACAAGTCTAAACAGTGACACTACAGCCTGGAATCAGACAAGGGCTTTCCCAGGGGCCATATATTTACTTTTATTGGCCTCTGTAGACCATGGGGCCTCTTATTACGAAGCACTCTGTGGATTGTTTTCACATCTGGGACATTTTGCTATGATTTATTGCCTATATATATATAGTTTGACACAGGTTCCATTGGGAGAACTCTGAGTCTGAAGTACCTGCTGGATCAGGCCTGAAGATTGTACTTATATGTTTGTAATTCAATCATTTGTATTGTATTTTTTTGGTTTGTTTGTTTTAATTCCATAAAAAAAGACTTATAGAATTGGATGTTATGAGTGTAAACGAGCCAACATTGAGTTTTGCTGAGGCACTGTTCACATGGCTTTGACAATTGAAACTCTTTGTCTTTTTCAGACACGTCTATGTCAATCTTAATAACAAAAACGAACAAAAAATGCTAATTAAACGAGTTTTCGGTGCCAAGACGTAAACAAACGAAACGAGTTGGTGTTCCTCACAGAGAGTCGACTTCCCGCGTCGACCAAAAAAAGAATCTGAATCAAAGAGTCGACTCACACGCAAACGACACATCAGAAACTCATTTCTGACTCACTGTAAGCGTTTATTATAAATTATCCGATAACTTCGCATTTATTTCCTAACAAATTGTTACACGAAACCCATAAGTGGCTTTATTTTCCCCGAAGCTGGTACAATTTGCTTGTAAACCGCACCCTGTTTTGGCGAATCGAGACCCCCTGATTCGGGCAGTAATACAATTCGATCACTCAAACACTACGTAGTGCGCTCAGGGCCGGTTTTACAAGCTGGTATTCGAGCGCCCCTAGGTAGGGAACACGAATCGATTCAGGACGCGACCCGGGTAAAACGCGAAGACTCGTAGTTTCTTCTGGTTCGTGAGGTTCTTAAAGCGAAACGAAACTAAACCCGAGTGCAGAGGATTAAAAATGATCATGCAAACTGTTGATATTTAGGAACTATGGCTGCTTGGTAATGTTTATATTGTACTTTCGCTTCTGAGGATGTTGTACGAACTTGGCTGAGTTTGCACAGTCATGCTGATGAGGAGGAAAAGCTGACGGATGCAAAGTCTGTTTAGACAAACGCTGCAGCTTTTTTTAGTTTGCAAAGTGTCGCTTTTGAGTGTCTGGATCAGGAATGAAAAGTGTCAGGAGGTTAAAGAACTTGGAACTAAACACCGTTTGTGCTATTAAAACGTCTGGCCGAACAGACACTGATGTAAACACTGCACATTAACAGGTAAGTTCGGTGGGTGCTGTTAGCTTGAGCCGGTCTGGGATTATTGTGACGTCATAAACGGGCCGTCGTTCGATATATCGTTTCAGGTGTCACGATATGTAAACGGTATCGTCGATATGTAGAGGCATATAAAGTCGGTTTGGATTTCGACGTCATCCATTTGTACATGGTCTGTTATACCAGCGCTTAATTCTACTTTGGGTCGCGGTGAGACGCGCGAATACACTGAACACCTGAACAGGTCGGACACACACAGAATAATTGCAGTAGTTTCAATTAACCTGACTGCATGTCTTTGGACTGTGGGAGCAAACCAGACTACCAGACAACATGCAAACTGTAAACGGAACGTGCCGGATTGCTTTACACGTGAATCGGACCCGAGACTTCTTGCTGTGAGACTATTTTATATATATAACGATTGGGTAGAAATTGTATTGCCAGTATTGTGACTCACCATGTGTATCGTTACATCCCCAATGTTTAGTTAGTTTCAAACAGCAGAGGGCGCTGGTGCTATTCACCAAACTTCCAAATACGTTTATTTCTCAAATAATTTTTGTATTTTGTACCGACCTCAAAAATAAGATGCATCATCACAATGGCAGTATTTTATCATTCAGGGAAATAAACAAACAAAAGTGCGACTCTTTACAAAAGAATAAATTTAGATCGTGATGAGCAATGCAACCAAATTGTGCATCGTTCCTGGACTCGGTCGGGTCGCTTTTCTTACCCCCGGCTGAATCTATACAGCAGGCCTGCGATCGGAGTCGCAGCGTGAACACGTGCGCTGGGATTAGCTGTTCAAACTAAAGAACTATAGCGTCTGAACCAGAGCTTAGTCAGCAAATTCATCCCCGTGTACCGCAGAACCATGCCAAGACAAACAGACGTGTGAAATATGGAGCTCGGGGATTAACGCTGGATAACGGCACATAACAGGGAACTTAAGCCAAGCTTTGAGGGTGGATTTAAGTCCACGGTACGAACATAAATCTGGTCCGGCTCGACATGGACAGTTGCGATCTTACCGCTAAATGTGGGCCTGGCAAATACATTTGCAAAACCCCTAATGATTTCTGAACCGATGTTAGTAAAGACGTAACGGTACATTAAACCCAACACGATTTATTAGACTGGTTTCATGATACTATTTCTTAAAAACAAAATTACACTGAATTAAACTGAAGATAAAGTTTCGTTCTGTTTATTTAGATCTTAAAGCTCAAATAAAATAATGTAATTGTGATGCTTTTTTCATCATCTGAATAATTAAAGCACACATTTTTTGAGGTAGATACAAAATACAAAAAAATTTTTTTTAGAAATGTGTCATTTGGCAGTTTGGTGAATAGAACCAGCGCCCTCTGCTGTTTAAAACTAATATCTATTTGTTAAATGCAGCTACAAAAAATGCACCTACTATTAATAGTAAAAGCATTTTAATATGGATAGAAAATATCTATTTAAAATGATATATTTTATATCCAGATTTTATATCCAGTTTTTTTTAAATGTGGTTTATATTTAAAGACCACAAACATTTGATTTGATTTCGAATCGAATATCAAATGTTATTTACATTTTAGTTCCATTTTACACCATGGATCAAGAATATGATATAATAAACTCTAAACTAGTCTTTAATCGTTGGATTATTTTCTTGATGATATTTTGGGTACGAGAATAATCACTCCGTCACGCGGGTGGAAGAAACGCTGAGGTGGAACATCACAACCAGGTCAAAGTCGTAAGTCCACCGTGACTGATCAGTGTTGTTCTCACTTGCTTATCACCACGTCGGTACAATTTGATTAGTTCGGCTGTATGTTCGGGTTCTGCTGACTCACGGCGTGAATCACGGCTACGAAAATAAAGTCTAGGATGAAGATAAATAATCACTGTGATTTAGTGTTAGAAGCTGCACACACAAACCAGACAGTGTTTACAATGGTGTTTACCAACAACAGGCTGTTATTAATAATTACTGGGGATGTAACGATCTTTACCCACGACGTGATTCATGATACGGGGTTCGGGATACAATTTCTTTCAAACTAGACGACAAAACAAAATATACGCTACTTAACTTAAACACAAACCCTGGCGCTCCTAGAACAGACATGTCTGGTGAGTTCGGCCCGGGGCGGGTGGCGGGGGTCTAATGTGGACTTTAGGTAACAGGGTCACACTTTAATCCTTCCAGGGTGACAATCGGACACACACACACACACACAAACACCGTGGTCGAATGCAACCAAACACCTGAACAGGTCGCCAGTCTTTTGCAGAGTAAAACACAGGACAATCAGCCTGACTGCAAGTCTTTGGATTATCGAAGGAAACCGGAGTACCCGGAAGAAACCAACGCAAACTCTGTCCAGAAAGCCCCCTAAGCCACCGTGCCGGCCTGTAATGCATAAATAAAAATCATAAATATATATAAATGAACTTAAACTTCTTATTATCAAGAGCAGCTTCATCAAAATATGTCATTTGAGCATTTTTTTTACAAGGGAAGAAAATTAAAAAAGTTATTCTAAAGTTTCTCTTTTATTCTGATTTGTTTAAAATGTCACCCCCCCCCCCCAGTTCACAGTGACCTTGGATTTAGTTAATTAGTAAATAATCCCGACCGTGACGCCAAACAACCGTTCTGAGAAATAAACGGGTCTGTGAGTGGAGTGCTGAGACCAGTCGGGTAACTTTCTCTTGTATAGTAATCACACCCCGGAGTCACCGGGCCGTTCACGGGTCGCCTCATCACTTCAGACCGAGATGCAAAGTCTATGGAATCCGGCACAATCTGTTTACGTAACCAACTGGAACTATCCGGCTCGGGAGGGTGAGGGGTGAGAAAAACTGCACGTAAAGCCGCTGATGAGGGGCGGGAACTGCTCGTGCTGTGCATGGTTGGCGACGTTCAGGTGAGCGTGCGTTTTCCCGTGGGTGGGAGTGGCTTTTCTTTTTCTGAAAGGCTTTGCGACCTGCAAAAGAAAAGGGAAGTGTATGGTGACTCAGCAGAGCGTTGCATGCTGGGTCGCTGAACGTTTGTCTTCTTCTTCTGCAGCAACTTCAGCCTAACATGAGAGGAATTTGAACTCCTGTTGTTTTTCAGGACACCGACTTCACATGCAAGATGATTGGATTCTGAGTTTGGAACAAACATCACTTCTGGATTTGTGTGTGTTTTATTATTATTATTATTTATATATAATATTCTTTCTGGTGTTTATATGACCATGAAGGCTTGAGGTCTTGATATGTTGATGTGACCGTGACGTTTCTCTTAATCCAAGACTCTGGATTGTTCAACGATGCAAATTTGTTCAGACCGAGACACCTCCCGCGATGGCCTCCGACTGAAGAAGCCTGGTTCTGTATCTCCCGGCGACCATCAGTCGCGTCTGTCTGACATCATGGCGCGCACTTCGGTTTAGACGTCGTTGAGCTCTGTAACCTTTTAAAGTGCGTTTTCCTACCCTCCCCTGGCCCCGGAGGATGATATGTCCAAGGAAGAAGAAGCCCGTCAAGGATGAGGACTTCTCTGCCATCGTGGTGCCCTCCATGAAGGGTCATGGTTATCTGGACTACACCATCGAGAGTTACCCCGCTCGGGCCTTTCGGATCATGGACGAGCTGCGTCAGCAGGGACTGCTCTGTGACCTGGTGCTACACGTCACCTATAAAGATACGGTGGTGGATTTTAAGGTAAGGTTCGAGTTTTGCTGCGTGACTGGAGTGGTGCACAGCATACAAGAAATAATTAATAACTAATATATCAAATACACAATATAGATCAACATTAAAAGTAACTTAAAAGGTTAAACTAAGTATAAAATATTGCACAATGCTATAACAAACTATATTATTTAGAATTTATAACGGTTAAGGTCATTTATCTTGACCCATGGGTGTTAATTTCCGTGATGAGCCATGAAGATTTTTACTGAATCATTTGTTCGGACTTTTATTTTATTTATTTGTTTGTTTTATTATAAAGAGCAAAAATGGGAGATAAAAAAGAAACAGGGGAAAAGAGCACAAGTCCAAAAACCAGAATATCCACACAGTAAACAAAACAAGCCGGTAGAATGAAAAAACGCTGGAAGACGGAACCACGAGATCTAGAAGCTTCTGTAAATCACTGACACAACAACAACACAATCAAAGTGTTTAAATTATACACTCGATTATAAACAAACTGTAAACGCTTATATTAGAAACTCCAGAGACGACGAGACGCCAGGACGGAGAGACGTGATTGGTGGAGAGACCGAAACACACATGATCGAATTCTGGGAGTTGTGATTCCACTGCTGGTAGAAAGAGGTCACTAGTGAGACGGTGAGAAAGCGAGTCAGGAAACAACAGAAGTGACAGACGTGATCCATCAAATACACACCTGAGTCCTGAATACAGGAACCGTAACAAATCCTCCAACAGTCCAACAACCGGTGCAGCTTCAGAGCTTCAACAAAGTCGTAATGAAATATTTTAATAGTTTAATAGTTCAATAGTTTGACAGCAGACAAAAGGTCACGTCGAACACACTCATGGACAATTTGGTTTCTGACTTTAATTTAAAAATACTTAAATGTAAGATTGTCGTCTGATTTAAGCATCAGATCGGGAACGACAGAAACTTGTTTGCAAACTGCTTGTTTGCTTGTTTACACACAAAATAGGAATAAAACCTGTTTACAAAGAAACCGTTATTTTGTAAGATGCACGTAGTGTCCGTATACTTCCGACCACACAGGGAGCTTCTACTGACTTTGTCTTCATCCTGTAGGTGCATAAGCTGGTGCTGGCCGCCTGCAGCCCCTACTTCAAAGCCATGTTCACCAGCAACTTCAGGGAGTGCCAGGCGTCTGAAGTGACCCTAAGGGACGTGTGCCCGCAGGTCATCGGCCGGCTGGTGGACTACGCCTACACCTCGCGCATTACGGTCGGGGAGAAGTGCGTCCTGCATGTCCTGCTGGGTGCCATGCGCTACCAGATAGAGGACGTGGCCAAGGCGTGCTGCGACTTCCTCACGAAGAACCTGGAACCTTCCAACGTTATCGGGATCACCCGCTTCGCCGAGGACATCGGCTGTGTTGAGCTGCGCCAACGGGGCCGGGAGTTCATCAACAGTCACTTTAGCGAGGCGAGTTCCCATCAGCCCTCTGATGACGCGTTTCTAGGGTGGATTTTGTGATGTCAGCGTCTGCTTTGCTTCTTTCAGGTGATGAAAGAGGAGGAGTTCTTTAGCCTGACGCACTGCCAACTCCTGGAGCTGATCAGCCAGGACGGTCTGAAGGTGCTGTGTGAGACCGAAGTCTACAAAGCCTGCATAGACTGGGTGCGCTGGGACGTGGAGGCTCGCTCGCAGTACTTCCACGCCCTCCTGAACGCCGTCCACATCTACGCCCTGCCGGCTAAGTTCCTCAAACGGCAGCTGCAGTCGTGCCCCATCCTGAGCAAGGCCAACTCCTGCAAAGACTTCCTGTCCAAGATCTTCCAAGACATGACCCTGCACAAGCCGCTTCCTCCCAAGCCACATCGCGGGACCAAGCTGATCTACATCGCCGGGGGTTACAAGCAGCACTCTCTGACGTCAATGGAGGCCTTCGATCCGAGGAACAATGCGTGGCTGAAGCTGGCACCCATGGCACAGCCGTGCAGCGGCCTGGGGGCCTGTGTGCTGTTCGGCCTCTTCTATACGGTGGGGGGGCGGAACCTTTCCATGCAGAGCAACGTGGACTCCGGAGCACTGTCCTGCTACAACCCCATGACCAACCAATGGACCGAACTGGCTCCGCTCAATACGGCCCGGAACAGAGTGGCCGTCGGGGATCTGGACGGGAGCATCTACGCCGTCGGGGGGTCTCACGGATCCACACATCAGAACACCGTGGAGAGGTGCGAAATCAGTGTTTGTGTTATTATTGTGTTATTATTGTTTTATATTTATGAACGTTTGCAGTTATGAAATGAAATTCCGAATCAAAATGCTACAGGTACGATCCCGAAGCCAACAGATGGACGTTTGTGGCACCCATGTCGGTCCCGCGCCTCGGTGCCGGTGTGGCCTCGTGCGGCGGCGCTCTCTATGTGGTGGGAGGCTTTGACGGGCAGAATCGCTGGAAAACGGTGGAGCGCTACCAACCGGACACCAACTCCTGGCACCAAGTGGCATCCATGTGCACAGACCGAAGTGGTTTAGGTCAGTAAAAGTCTGACATCTGGTCCGCGTTCCCATCAATCACTTCCAGTCAAACTAGACCGGCCAATCTACCTGCTGCATACCGCGAGTGAAAAAGAATTAGAAAACTGATCGTAACTGTAGATGATTACACAACCGGTGTCCATAACAACATGCCACCATTTCGGCACCTGCAAACTTAGGATTAACCTAAAACTACTCCGTAAGAAACTCTGTGGCTCTATAGCGGTCTGGAGAGCAGCCAAGGGTCGGATACGAGTGTACACGGCAAGAAAAGAAAGTACAAGACTGGCGACGGTTAGCAATACCAAAAAAACATGACAGGAAACCAAACCAAGATGGAAACGATCCAGAAAATCTCGATTGTAAACATGTAAGAACCCTTTTTTGTGTGGCATTGATTCATGGCTTCATCCGTTTAGGTGTGGTGGCTCTGGATTCGTATCTTTTCGCGGTCGGCGGGTATGATGGGCAGAGCCAGCTCAACACCGTGGAGAGATATAACGTGGCCAGAGACGTCTGGGAGACCGTGGCGTCCATGACCCACAGACGCAGTGCACATGGAGTCACCACATATTATGACAAAATCTTCGTGTTTGGTAAGATTCGTTTATTCCGTTCTGAGCTCAGATTGAGAATCAGGTTTATTGTTTGGTATGTAAGTACACCATAATCCGGGGTCGTTCAGAGTCCGGGCCCCAGGGGGCCGAATGCGGTCAGTGTCTTCCACCGGCCCACAGAAGCAAGTCTTTACGACTCAGCAACGTGCATATTAACATCAAATTCTTATTTGTGTATCTGTCTGAAGAATTATTTATTTATTTAATAGCTTAGTGGTTTTAGCAGTCGCCTCACAGCAAGAAGTTCCGGGTTCGGCTTCCTCCCACAGTCCAAAAACATCCAGATGAGGCCAACTCATGTTTTGTCCTTGTGTATGGTTTGAAACTCGTGTCATGAATGAATGAACGTTTCCTGTCATGGATACGACATAAAGGCCAAATAAATAATGAAATAATATTTTCAGTGTGTGAACAGCGAGATCATTAAGCACAGACTTTTGCTCTTAATGACTTTTTACACTCAACCTACAATAGAAGAAGAAAAAAAAACCCTGGAGTTATAAATCAGATTGTGATGATTAAATATTTCCGTTGTTTAGCCACCGTGTCATTATTGAAGACTTTATTTCACAAAGTGTTGTTTTCTGGGGGAAATTGAGCCTCTGTGACTTGATTGCATTTGTTCATTGAAGCAGCCAGTTCCTCGTTACGACTTAATTTCTGTATCAGCAGAGGCACAAAGAAGTGCAAATATTATTTAGTCAAACCCCCCCACCACCACCACCTCACCCCCAAACCACCCAGACAGAATCCTGGCATGACATACATGCACCTATATTTATATTTGTACTATTCAGCAGACGCCTTTATCCAGAGCGGCGTACGTTTACGATCACAATAGAACATCATATTGAGCGATAACATTGGCAACTTGGTGGTAGTGGGGGGGGGGCTTGAGCAGACGACCTTCTGGTCTCTAGCACACCTTTAACCACTATAAGCTATCAATGTAATCATAACTGTTCCTAACGGGAATATCGACGCTCAACTCGATGTTTAGTGTTTTTCAGATAAATCAGAGATAAAAAGATGACAAATGTATTTTTAATGTTTACACGATTTATTTTCTGTATTTGACGTCCCCCTTTCAAACAAAAAACCCCAATAACAATCCCCCCAGCAAGCAGAGCGTATGCTTTGTTTAGTAATTGGGGGGATTGTTATTGGGGTATTTTGTTTGGAGGGGGGGTGTCATTTTAATGTAGGATCTTCATCAACTAAAGTTCTGCATAAAATCCTCTAGGTGGCGTGTCGACACGCTGCGAAGAAACAAGATTTTATTTATTTTTATATTGTATAAGTACAATTACGTTTCTGTAAGTGAGCAACTTCTCTGTAACCGAGAAGTTCTGCCATTATTCATTATTCTGCTCGTTTCTAGATGTTTAGTCAGAATGACCTCTAACTCTCGTCCCAAGGTGGTTTTAACCAGACCGGGTTCCTGTCCGGTGTGGAGAGTTACTGCCCTTCAAGTAACCAGTGGACGTATGTGATGGACATGCCGGTGGGCCGGAGTGGGATGGGAGTTGCTGTAACCATGGAACCCTGTCCCGGATGCCTCTCGGAGGAGGAAGACGAAGTGTGATCCGTCCATTTTCACTCTGCCGCAGTATTTTACTCAGGTTCTTTGTTTTTGCACATCGTGTTCGAGTGTTAATGACGGCTGAGGATCCCCGGCGCGGTGTTACGAAACACACGGTACCTCTGAAGACTCGCTTTATCTGCTTATGATGTTTCTTCTATACATCAGGTTTATAAATATATATGTATATATAAATATATATTCTATAGTGGATTTATTGCTGTTTTTTTTGTTTGTTTTATAAATTCGAAAGACTTTTGGCTTGTGGAGATGCTTTCCAGATGACCACCAGGTGGAGGAATTTGACTAATTTTCTTTCTGAAGGAGCGCTGAACTGTTCGGATCGAATTATTATTAGTGTGAAGGATTGATCGGAATAAATCACTTCATAAACTGAATATTTATACTTGTTGTTTTAAAAAAATAATGACTTATTAATTAAATGCATTTTATATACTGGACACAATCGTGACCTTTTTTTTGGGTCTTGGATGGCGGGTAAAAACTGCTTTTATGTAAAAAACAGTAATTTTATTCACTTTATGTTCCCATTTAAAACTGGAAAATACCGGAAGCTTCATAAACACTGATTTATTACGTCTTTTATACGACTTTGTGTACAAAAATCACTAAAGATTAGTGTTACTGGCTTTAGGAACTTATTTTCTATCATTATAATATCGATGGACTCCAATCACGTCAGTAACAACAACGGTAATAAAACTTTAAGCTTTACCTGGGAAGCAACTCGGTTTCACCAGAGCGGCACAAGTAACAGAATTAATAACTATAACTAGTTATTAATAAACTACAACTATAAATGTCTCACAAATCACTTAAAATGTGAGAAAGTCACTTTAATTATGTCCGTCACACACAAGCAGGAAATTATGATGTTAAAAATATCTTTGTTTTTGCATTACAGATAGAATTTGATTTTAAACTACTTCTTTTCTGGAGTTCCATTATTTATTAAATCTTTATTCTGGATGAACTGGGTCAGTATTAAAAAGTTCGAGAGGAAAATGACTGTAAATATTGTTTAGAATTTGTGCATGAAAGCAAAATTCAGCAGAAAAAGACTTTTGCTCTTATGGCATGAACACAGAATTATTCCTTCAGATTCCTCAATTTCCCTGAGGGAACCACCCAAAGGGATCAATAAAGTTCTATCTATCTATCTATCTTCCAAAGTTCTTGTGTTGTGCTGTGTTATGGGTGTGTTACCTCAGTCTTCGGACAGGGGGCGCTGAGCAACTTCACTTCAACTGTGTGTCAGGACAAGGTGCCCTGTTCAATACACCCATCAGAAAAACGGTGCTCGTCTGATGCCAGCCTTCATTATTGAACAGATCACATCACCGCCTGCTGTTTTTACATCTCCAACAAATGTAGACATGCTGTTAGGTACATGAAGCTACATGAATGCAGGTCGTTCTGCGTCATTTACACCTCGTTTCTGGACATTTATTTACTTGTTTATTATTTTAATCTGGAACTGAAAAAAACACACATTCAAACGTTTAATTAGAATCATTAAAAATCATTATGATTTGGTTCCACGTTTCTTTCAGTGACCCGTTCGAGTTCACCACAGTGAACCGTGATCCTCATGATTCTATTTCAGTTCAAACCAAATGTCCTTCCTGACACAATCCTCCCTATTTATCCAACCTTGTACATGCATGACTTAGGTAATTAGATATGCCTTAAAAAACACCAGGAAAGCATGCAAACGACACAGCAAAGATCCGGAATCCTGCCACCCTGCGTGGCTATCGAACCCAGGACCATCTGACATGCCGCTCTACGATCGTGACACTCATTATTCTTCATGACTCACATTTAAATGGTGTCTGTAATGGCTGAAAGCATTTAGGACGCGGTGTGTGTGTGTTGGGGGGGGGGGTATTTCGGTATAAGGTTTGTAACTCGTTTTATCATCCATGTAGATGCACATTATAAGTGATGAGATCATGACTGGATCTCTCGAGTGTTTCAACAACAAACCGAGTACCATCGACGACACCAAGTTGCCACCGAAACTACGTCCGTAAGCGTGTTTCTGAAGCCAGAACTACCCCGAGGGTGCCTACTGGGCACTGGGGCAACTGTGTCGCTGTATGACACCAACCCTACCTGCCCTGCTACTCACTGTGCTAGTCAGCTGTTCCCGTTTCAGACCACAGGATGTGGTTGTTTGGATAGTTTCGCCTGTAGACCTGAACGTATCAGTGACGTTGTACCGCAGTACCACTAATGAGACAGAAACACCGTTAGCAACACCACACGGCAAGATGAGAACTATTCAAAAATGATCCTTCTATGGTCGTCTTTTACGGCGACAGACAACTGCGACTGCTCCGACGACTCTGAGACATGTAGGAGTCCTGATAAATAAGTCAACCCACCGATGCTTTGGCACGGGCGCGAGGTGCCCACAGAGCAGACGCATGGGTTACATACCAGATCTCAGAATGGACACATGGGATCTGGAAGCTGTGACACTTTTTGTTGTTGTTATTACTATTTAATAAACGCCATTATTCCCTTAATACGGTCCGATAAAGGGAGGGTGATAAATTGCCCATGGTGACCAGTCCAGAGCCAAACGGACTACTGGATGCTCAACATTAGTACTGAGTTAAATCCGTGTTAACCCTATCATGGTCTCACTTAATTAACACTTCATAACAGGAGGGTGTGTTGACGAATTTGGCTGACATATAAAGCTTGTAAAATATCTGAACAACACCTGGATGCTAATGAACATAACGCCTTGTGTGGTGTACATAATTGCCACTAATGGACAAATAGACAAAGTGGCTAACAGATTGTACACGATGGCAAATAAGATGTACGCACAACACCAGATGACGTCTTTGAGGCGTCTTTGTGTGGGAACTTTGGAGATTGTCCAATATTACCCATGACTTGTGTCACGAACGCAACCAAAGTCTAAAACATGACGATAAAATTCCAATAAACTAACAAAACAAGTGGTTTCGTGGTTCTGATTTTACCTGACCAACCTGGGACACTGAATACTGGTTAGTTTTGGTCCAGTGATGGTTGTTTCCGGGAGAAACTCTGGAAAAAGAAATGTGGATCAGTATATAAGCAATCTGTGAGGCTCACCAGGATAGTAATGACTTAGTGTTTAAGGCACTGAACCAGTGAGTAGAAGGTCCCGGGACAGATGTACCCAAGGCACTGAATAGCGTTTAGTTGTGGTCTGGTAATGGTTATGTTCCCAATAAAACCTCCATCGTATGGACCACTCACTACCAATTGGACTGACTTAAAATTGTACACACTCCATCCGATGGTGCAGTTTATTTGTGGAGTCAACCCGGATGGTGATGGTCAGTTATCAAGTGACTGTGCTGACTTAGTGCTTGAGGTATTAAACTAATGAGCAGAAGGTCTTAGGACACAAACTTACCTCTGTACACACTGCATACGAAAGTGCAGATCATAGGCTACTAGTGAGATTCACCAGGATGGTAATAGTCAGTGGTCGTGTGACATTGATGCACAATGTCCCGGGACACTGAACACTGGTTAGTTGTGACCACCTACAGTGGATTGAATTAACACTGTACACACCACATTCCATAGTGCAGTTTATAGGCTACTAGTGAGGTTCACTATAGTCAATGGTGAAGTGGCGGTGATGTAGAGGGTCCCGGGACACCTGTTCGAGTCCAAGTTACCACTGTTGGACCCCTGAGCAAGGCCCTTATCCCTCATCTGCTCAAATAGATGGTGTTCCGATGAAATTGTAATGCTGTAAATAGGAATGAATTGTGATTACGTTTGTGGGAAGCACTAGTTTAAGTGACTACTACTTGGCAAGATACTAAAGGAGTAAGGGGCTGGTTAGATCGTGTAATAACACATTAACAACAACACCACCACATAACTAGTACTGCACGTGTATGTAGTTAAGATTAGTGATGTAATCTTGTGCACCGCTAACGAAGCCGCTGTCACCGCCGCCGCCGCCGCCAAGAAACCGTCCGTTAAACCGAACAGAACAAACGACACATGTATCGGTTCCATAGTTATACAGAACTCATACTTGACCTGTAAAACACACAAAACAACGTAATTATGAAGATACGACGTTTTTTCGTCGAGTTTTGAACACTCGGTGAGAGAAACACGACGGCAGAGTCTAAACTGAAGCCGCCACTAGACTAGTTTCTCTCTCTCTCTCTCTCCCAACTCACCTCAGAAGCGGCTGGACCGTTTCAAGCTCCCCACTTGCTGAATTGATTCTACTACTGGGCTGCTAGAAAGCGAGCTCGGATCGGCAGGGGTGTTTCATTTCACTCCGCTTGTTTTTATACCTTTATTTCGTCCAAAACACAAACAAAAACACTTTTTCAGTGTCGTGATTCGTCTGATTAAACGTTGTGCGTAGAAATCGAAACATAGCTCTTCGTACCGGTCGGACGCCAGCTTCCAGCGTTTCCAATCCCCCCCGCGATCGGAATGAAACGTTCCACAATTTATTCCAGGGAAAGACTGACAGTTTTTTGGGTCATGAAGCAGCTGTTCAAGTCAGCGGCTCACCCTCCCTCCGTGGGAATAAGCAATGAGTGTATTTTAACTTAGAAAAGTAAGATTTTGCCTTAAAATGCGTCGAATGTTTAGTTAAATCGATGGAAACAAATACTTACATTATGTATGCATGATATTTAGAGTTTAACACACACTGAAATGCAAAAAAAAAGTTGTAGTAAAATATATACATGCATATATACTTATATGGCCACAGCTGGTTGGACAACGAGCAAATGAACCTAAATAATCTTTGTTTTGTTTTTGTTTATTTGTTTTCATGGCTATTTTTAGCACAGGTCAATGCTCCTCGTTTAAGCATTTACCACTCCAACCAATCTAGGGTTAACATTTCTTTCTTACCTCCTTTTGTGAGGTGCAGATTGTCATTGGGCAAATCAACACACATTGAAAAGGGGTGCAGACTTCCGTATCCATAGACGAAAGCTTACAGTATTACCCTATAGTAACACCAGGAGAACAAGACGAACCAGCTTGTGGGACCCCAAAGTCGCCACCTGCAGACGATGAGCACAATGCTAAAGGCGAATAACTTAGTCAAATGTGTGCACAAAGAATTACAAGTTTCATATCTATGTCTGGAAATCTTAATTAACTTCAATAGAACGTTTATAGAAGTGTTACAACGATGTTTTACCAACATTTCAAAATGAAACTGGCCTGCCGTGTAATGGAAGCCATTAGGTTATATCAAGTTGGTCCTTGCTATTGAGTTTTATTACAACTTGCACGAACTTCTTTCACAATTTGAGCTTAACTAGATCATCTGTTGGATCGAACTCCACTTGCATCAGTGAGTCTTGGCCACCCATGACCTCGTCACTGGTTTACCACATTTCATCGCACTACGGTTTTTGAGATGCTCTGAGCCGATCGTCTTATGATAAAATTTTGGACTTAAACTCACCTAATTTCAATGATTCCTGCCTCTTTTATTGCAGAATATATCTACATTTACCGTGGCCAGTGGTCGTAATGTTATGCTTGGTCAGTGCATACGCTTGTGTATGCACCAGTGTAAACACACCATGGTATAAACACTTTTTTGACAAAGCTCTCTTCTGCCAAGAGTCCCCATAGAAACAATTATACAAATATATTCAATAAAGATACATCCATTAAAGAATATAAATATATGAATACGTTATTTCTCTGATGATGTTTCTGTGATTTGACTGTGAAATTTCCACCTACTTAATCCTTCAAATAATTAAAAGATGTTCTTGGCACACAATGGCTCAAGAACCTTTGGACATTAAGGACATAAAGGACTTGTATGACAGCATTCTAGAAAGAATTTAAGCTGTTCTGCAGACAATAGGGTGGCCCAGATCCTTTCCTGTTGTTTTGTTTTTAAGTTCATTTGCATGTTTTCTTCGTAACGATTCCTTACCATGACAAGTGTATTAAAGATTATGATTTGAACGCAGTGCATCGAAACATATCATTAATTATTCACACTACATCGACGTCCACTTGCCAGATTA
This sequence comes from Ammoglanis amapaensis, assembly GCA_028566735.1. Taxonomy (NCBI): domain Eukaryota; kingdom Metazoa; phylum Chordata; class Actinopteri; order Siluriformes; family Trichomycteridae; genus Ammoglanis; species Ammoglanis amapaensis. The sequence continues at coordinate 3,260,587 of JAOUQU010000032.1, forward strand.
GCATTTCCTGTTTCCTGTGGGACCTGCAGAGTCATTTCAGTACAAAAATATTCACCACTAAAAAAGGGCTATTTGTATTACAGCTTAAGTTGTGCTAGCTGTGTCCGTTCTCAAGTGTTCCTCGACTGTTTTGCATCTCGTTTCTAGCACGGCGTGTTCAATAACTTATAACTCCTGGTAAAAGGTCTTAGGGAAGTGTCTTTGATCTTAAAGGTTCAGGTCAGACTGCAGGTATTGAAGGTCACGGTGTAGCTTCTGCCTAAACGTTCTCAAAACCTCCAGCCACAATGGTTCTTTGTGTGGTAAAAGTGAGTAAAACCAGGGGTCTAAATTACGATGAATTTTGGTGTACAATGGAAAAACACATCTTACATCATAATAATAATGTTCTACTGGTCAAACAGCATAAATATTTACATTCAGTACTACAAGATTATTACAGAAATTGGCTATATTAATTATTTGTCATTACAGATATACGGATGTACAGTACTAAACTAAATTTTTTCTTTAGCATATCCCATCTTGTACATGTGCTAAGACAGGATCAGCTTTCCTAGAGCCGGGATGATTTAACCCCCAATCTTCTGGTTGATGGCCCAAAGCTCGACCAACTAGGCTACACTGTCTATTAAATAATGTCGAATTTAAAAAACCTATGATGTTTACTTAAAATTTAAAACCTTAACACATGAATCTAGAGTCGGGTTTCACATTAAGATGATTTTCACAAACTCAATATCTCATTTCTCACGTTTAAAGTCGAACCAGAGCGTCAAAAGATTTGTTTGGTCCGACTGTGAAATGAGCAGTGACATTTAAATCAGCTCAAAACGTTACGTGGTGCTACTGCCTGTCTTTCAGCGCATCATCTGCAGATGCCCGGCACTCTGCATCCGCAAAGAATGAATTACAGCACTAATGCAATCCTGGTTGGCATGGGGACGCCGGTCAGCGAGCGGTGGAGATGAAGATTTAGGCCGTACGATCGCCATCATTCGCTGATATTTTTCTCTGGTTGAACCTTGAGTGAACTTCTCGCTGTTTACCCTCTATAAACAAAGTGAGCTGCTTTAAACAAAAACAAGCGTGGAGGAGGTGCCATTTTCACAGGAGACAAATTTGAATTCGTAAATACCTGCGCGCCATGCTTTGTTCCCGGCAAACAAAAAGGCAGGAAGAGTAAAGCAAAACTCTTTTCATATCATTGGATGTGGATAGTTTGTCGTATCAAACGAACGACACCTGAACGTCCCATTCATGGCATTAATATCTCGTTGACGACTTTTGGCACGATTATTGACAACACATGTGAGGATTTGCTTTAATTAAGTCACAATAGACGTGGTGAGTTCAGAATTAAAGTCTGACTTTGATTCATGACTCAATTTAATCCCAAAACTTTCGAGGTTTAAATCAGCCAGCAAAGCCAAATAGAATAAATCTGTTCTGAAATTCAGGAACAGGAGAGGAAACACACAACTCCCAATTATTGCATGTTGTGTACACAATTATTGTATTATTGCATGTTGTGTACACAATTATTGCATGTTGTGTACACAATTATTGCATTATTGCATGTTGTGTAAACAATTATTGCATGTTGTGTACACAATTATTGCATTATTGCATGTTGTATACACAATTATTGCATTATTGCATGTTGTGTACACAATTATTGTATTATTGCATGTTGTGTACACAATTATTGCATTATTGCATGTTGTGTACACAATTATTGCATTATTGCATGTTGTGTACACAATTATTGCATTATTGCATCTTGTGTACACAATTATTGCATGTTGTGTACACAATAATTGCATGTTGTATACACAATTATTGCATTATTGCATGTTGTGTACACAATTATTGCATTATTGCATGTTGTGTACACAATTATTGCATGTTGTGTACACAATTATTGCATGTTGTATACACAATTATTGCATTATTGCATGTTGTGTACACAATTATTGCATTATTGCATGTTGTGTACA
>JAOUQU010000032.1:3271027-3295508 GCA_028566735.1 Ammoglanis amapaensis
TGTGTGTGTGTGTGTGTGTGTGTGTGTGTGTGTGTGTGTGTGTGTGTGTGTGTGTGTGTGTGTGTATGTGTGTGTATATGTTTGTGTGTTTGTTTGTTTGTGTGTTGGCTGGTTGATTGACAAATAAAATAGTAAAGTATAGTAACATTTAAGGAAACCGTCTCGTCTTCAAGTGTGATTCAGTCACTGTGTGTGTGTGTGTGTGTGTGTGTGTGTGTGCACGTGTTTTTCTCTGTGTGCACATTTTTGTGTTTGTGTGTGTTTTTCATGACGTACACGTTTGTGTGTATCTGTACTTGTCTGTTTTTGTGTATCTGTTATGTACACGTCTGATGTGTGTATCTGTACTTGTCTGTGTGTTTGTGTATCAAGTGCTTGTACTTGTATGTACTTGCGTGTGTGTATCTGTAGCTTGTCAGTGTGCATTTATTTGTTTGTGTTTGTAATCATATGTACACGTCCGTGTGTTTGTGTGTCTGATGTGTGTGTAATCATGTGTTTATTTGAGAAGAGGTTTGTGTGTTTGATGTGTGTATTTGTGTTTCTCAGTGTATGTCTGTGATGAGTGCACATCTGTACTTGTCTGTGTGTGTAATTGTGTTTGTGTGACAAGATGCTTGTGTGTTTGATGTGTCTCTGTAAGTTTCTCATTATATGTCTGGTGTGTGTGTGTGTGTATCTGTAACTCGTCGGTGTGTATTTGTGTTTCTCATTATACGTGTGTGTGAGTGTGGTCAGTGCATATCTGATGTGGATGTCTGGTGTGCGAATGTCTGATGTGTGTGTATATCTGTACTTGTCTCTGTGTGTGTGTGTGTGTAGTTGTGTGTTGATTTGTGTGTGACTGGTTCCTTTGCCCGGTGACAGACAGGTTGGCATTTTGCTGTGCCCATGATAAGGCAAAGGTGGGGAAGTTACCCGCATACACACACGCAGACACACACACACACCTCATGATTGGTTGCATATAGAGAGACGTGAGCGTGGGTACGAGCACGGACCGACCAATGATACAGAGCCTGCAGGGTCATGTGACCGCCGTCCAGCGCTAAACGATCGGAACCTCAGGGTACCACACAACAACACACTAGTCTAAAGAAAGCAGTTTGGGGAAGGTCGGTGTCCTGAATGAGATTCTATGGTGACGCTCCTGCACTTGCTCAGAGCTTTAAAATTACCCAGAAGTCCGTGTGTGTGTGTGTCCGTGTGTGTGTGTGTGTGTGTGTTCTTTTGACCCCCCCTGGGTTTTGTTTGGGTTTGTTTTGCGCGCGGTCTGAACGATGGTTGCGTCAAAAAAAGCCAACACGCCGCTTCTGTTACGCAACACTGCCACCCAGCGGTCGTTCCATGCAATTACACCTCCTGAATGTAACCCGAGCTGGAAAATACGATTTAAATCCGGAACTTAAATACTTAAATAATCAAGTCCGAAGTTTTTAAACACCACAAAATGACCACAAGTTACGACTTTTGGTCTTAAGGGGTCCGAATAACATGTTTTAGCACTTGTTTATGTTCGTCTTGCTCAACGGATCACCAGTCGACGCCATTTTTGTTTATGCCCATATTTGGTATTCTGTAGCTAACGGTCTTTTATTTAACAATATTAAAAATCAATAATAAGCTTTCTTTCCTATAATTATTTCTGTCATGTTCTGTAGTAAATAAGTATGGTGACATGCGATTTACGCGCTTTATTAGCTAAACTAGCGAACGTGGTATCAGAGCAATTATAGAATAAACAATTGTCGTAATAATACAAATGCTAATAGTGAGCTAATGCTAATACTAATGCTACGGCAGACAGAATTGACGTCACTAACCGTTCCGCTTCTTAAACGGATCGTAATGAGAACGTAGGACGTGTTCAATACGTGTTAAATTTTTTATACGGTGTTTAAAACAGTAGCTTATTAGCATCGTGTGTTTAACGGTATGTGTGTGAGTTTCGGTACTACCGTCACCATGCTTCACACTCGGACACTTCGAGCACGGAGTTTTAGTGCGTCTGAGCTACGCAATAAAGCGTGAAACGATGTTACGCTACGCGCATTAAACGGACGCCGTTTCGTCGGTGTAACAGGAAGGGGCGGGAGCTGGGGCCCGGTTGGAGTCGGTTCCCCGCAGGTGATGTTCGGTACAGCTTGAGTTACAGCGAGTGTGTCTGTGGGAACTCGCGCGCTGGCCGTTTAGTCGTGTGTGCGGGTGTGGAGCGACGGCGGCGGGCGGCCCGCCACACCCACCACGTCACCTGTCTCACCTGCCTCACCTGCCTCTTCTCTCTTAAAGGGCCCCCCCGGCTCGCAGCCGTCTCCCCACGCACAGCCTCCCCCACACAACCCCAGCAACCCCATGATGGGACCCCACGGCCAGGTAAGACCTCCACAGACACTCAGCACCTCACAGTAAACAAGCGTCCCCGTCTCCTCACGCCGGCGCGGGACACCTCTGCCCCCACCCAAAACACCCTTTCACCCCATCCACCCACTCCCCCCCCCCCATTTCCGGTAACGTGATCGCTAACGTATCGGTTCCTTCGACACACCCCCTTTTTTATGTTCTCGGACCACCGCGCCCAGGGGAGCCCGCATGAATTATTTAAGGTCCTTCTCACCGCCGGAAAAGACTCGTGTGTGTTTGTGCGTGTGTGTGTGTGCGCGCGACACCCGCCCGCCCTCAGCGGCACATTAATATTGCACTGCGTAATGCTGTAGACTGCCCACACACACACACACACACACACACACACCGTCTCTAAAGAAGTAGTCAGACAAGAAGTCGTCTCCATTTATAGCTCCGCACTCGCGCTCCTACGTGCCGGGTCTGCCAGTCCGTCGTTCCAGGCGGATGCCAGCGATCGAAAACACATCGCACATGTGGAGACCAAAGCGATGTCGCCTCGTATCGAGAAGGTTTTGGGTTCGAACCCCCAGCCCCAGACCCCTTTTCCGTGTGGAGTCCGTGTCTCCCTTATTTTTTGTTTGTTTCTTTCTTTGCTCGCCGCAGCTGCCCGCTTGCATTCTACCTGCACCCGCTGGCCTCGCCCACTCTGCCATTCATTCAGCTGCACTGCCGACCCCCCCCCGCCCCCTCTGTGCCCCCCACACCCCACCCAAGCACCCTGGATAGCGCAAGAGTGTATGAATCATTAAGAATTGTGTGTTGTGTCCCCTCTCCCCCCTCCTCCTCCGCAGCCTTTCATGTCTCCGAGGTATCCGGGTGGACCACGGCCTTCTCTCCGCATGCCCAATCAGGTACGCAGCACAACACACACACACACACACACCTTATGACCATGTGATCTAAGTGGTCCCTGGTGAACCTGATCGAGAGAACCGCCGAACGTGCAAAGCTGTCATCAAAGCACAAGAATCGAAAACGATAAAATATATCGATAATCCCCCCTCCCCCCTCTCCTCCGTCCCTTTTTACAGCCTCCGGTCGGCGTTCCGGGGTCACAGCCGCTCCTGCCAAACAGTCTGGACCCCACCAGACCGCAAGGTAACCGGTCCGGACCGGACGGTCCACGCCTAACACTCTGACACGTACCCATCCTTCAGTCTGTATGATCCCGACACTTCTTTTGTTTCAGGACATCCTAATATGGCCGGCCCCATGAGGATGAACCCACCTCGGGGGATGGGTGGTATGGGCCCGCAGGTACACACACACACACACACTATAACACACTCCTACACGCTCTGAGACACTCCGATGTCACGATTTATTGTAACGGAGACTCGAAGCGGACGATCGTTAGCAACACAATTTTTTTAGGCGCCTTATTTACATGGGTACTTGAGTCGTGAGAGAACTGCAGCGATACTAATGAACACTTTCACTTCTAGAACTATGGTGGGATGAGGCCACCGCCCAACTCCCTGGGGGGTCCAGGCATGCCCGGCATGAACATGTAAGTGAGACCTTTTCCTTTCATCTTCAGTATTTATTATCCAAAGTGACTTATAATTACAAAAGGGTTGAAGGGCCTCGCTCAGGGGTCCAACAGTGGCAACTTGAGGGATTAGTAGGACTTCTGATCTCTAGTCCGGTTCCTTAACCACCACTCAAGCTGGTTTTTGTTTGTTGTTGTCTCAGGGGTCCAGGAGGGCGAGGACCCTGGCCCAATCCCAACACTAACTCGGTAAGCCACCTAACACACCTACCGGAATGCGGAACATACTGCTGGTTAGCGGTAACTTAACGCGGTGTGTTTTGCGTTCCAGATAGCGTACTCGTCCTCGTCTCCGGGGAATTACGTGGTGAGTGGACGTCGGGTTTTTATTTTCCTTTGCTGTGCGGTTGCCATGACGAGCAGGACGGCGTCCCGGAGTGCGCGGTGGTGTGCGTGGTCGGGGTCGGGGTGGGTGTTCAGTCCAGGGGTTTGGGATATTAGGTGAGGTTCAGTGGTGGAGGTTGGGTTTAAGGATCAGGATTCAGCTTTAAGGATTTGTGTTTGATGAGGCGGGTTTTAGGATTTGGGATTTGGGTTCAGGGGGGTTCGGGTTTAGGATTAAAGTTGAAGGTTTAGTGTTAGAGTTTAATGTTTTGGGTTTAGGGGTTCGGCTTTGGGTTTAGTCGTGTGGATTAGGCTTTGGTTAGCGGTAGGGTTAGATTTATGTTTGGATTTTAAACTGGAGTTACAGTTTAGAATTAGGATTTGGGTTTAGAGGGTAGGTTTAGTGATCTTGATTAACTTTTAGTCTAGAGTTTATGGTTAGGCTTCGGGTTTGGGTTTACAGTTACAGTTTAGGATTAAGATTTGGGTTCAGGGTTTTGGGTTTGGTAGGAGTTGTGGTTTAGGATTTGGGTTTAAGTCTTGGGTTAAAAGTTTAGCTTCATGGTTACGTGTTTTGTCTTTATCTCCTGGGTTTAGGATTAGGTTTTAGGGGTCGAGTTTAGACCTAAGCACATATTTAACTGTGTGTGTGTGTGTGTTTGTGTGTGTGTGTGTGTGTTTCTCAGGGTCCTCCAGGGGGCGGTGGACCTCCAGGAACTCCCATCATGCCAAGTCCAGGAGGTCTGTAATAAAATACATCAGCACTCGACCTCGTTATTGTCTTTAGTGTACATGTGTGCCCCCTGGTGGAGGCTCTAGGTTACATCTTGTAAACCACAGTGGGACCAGTTTTTTTAAACCAGATTCGCTTCTTCTCTGCAGATTCCACAAACTCCAGTGAAAATATTTACACCATGATGAACCCCATCGGCCCCGGAGGCAACCGGCCTAACGTGAGTCCAACTTGTGTGTGTGTGTGTGTGTGTGTCTGACTGTGTATGTTTGTGTGTATATGTGTGCATGTGTGTGTTTCTGCATGTGTTTGTGTGTGTATATTATGAGTGTTTGTGTGTATATATAATATGTATGTGTGTGGGTGTGTGTCTGTGTGTGCATGTATATGTATATGTTTGTATGTATATAATATGTGTCTATATATAATGTGTGTATGTTTGTGTGTGTGAGTGTGTGTGTGTGTATCTATGTATATAATATGTTTGTGTGTGTGTGTGTGTATGTATGTATATAATATGTTTGTGTGTGTGTGTATCTATGTATATAATATGTTTGTGTGTGTGTGTGTGTGTGTGTGTGTGTATGCTGTATTTATATGTTTGTGTGTATATATAATGTGTGTATGTTTGTGTGTGTGTGTGTGTGTGTATATATGAGGAGGTCTTTGTATGTATATAATATGTTTGTGTGTGTGTGTGTATGCTGTATTTGTTTGTGTGTATATATGTGTGTGTATATATAATGTGTGTATGTTTGTGTGTGTGAGTGTGTGTGTGTGTGTGTGTATATGAGGAGGTCTTTGTATGTACTAACCGAACACACTAACATGTCATGTGACCCCTGCAGTTCCCGATGGGTCCCGGTCCGGACGGTCCGATGGGGGGGATGGGATCCATGGAGCCTCATCATATGAACGGATCATTAGGTAAGAGCGTCGCTATCACACACACATGGGGTTTAAAGCGCCCTCTAGTGGTGACGCTGGGAACTGATCTCATATCCACCTTTTCACAGGGTCTGGTGACATGGACGGGCTGCCAAAGGTAATTATGACCTCACATTTGGCATGTTCTCCATCGTTTATTATGAACACGAAGCGGTTTTGATATCTTACATCTGTATGTAATTCTTCTGTCAGAACTCGCCTGGCAACATGGCGGGCATGAACAACCCCCCGGGGACACCGCGGGACGACGGCGAGATGGGCGGCAACTTCCTCAACCCGTTCCAGAACGAAAGCGTAAGTAACCTCGACCCCCTCCGGTGTTGTGGCGGCGCATTACTTCACACTGCACGTGACCTCGACGCGGAACTATAAATCATGCTTCCACAGTTTGTGTATAAATAATCATAATAAACATTTTGCACCAGCGCCCTCCACTGTTTAAAGTGAACATTGCCTTTAAATGAAAGCTGATTCTTAATCTCATCTCTCTCTCTCTCTTTCTCTCTCTCTCTCTACAGTACTCGCCCAACATGACAATGAGCGTCTGATCCTCCTCTTTTCTATTCTTACCGTTTTATCCCCTCGTTTATTCCCCCCCCAATTCGTTTTGTATCCTGCATTCCTTTTTACCCTCTCATCCGCCTGACCTTTTTACCCGCCCGTTCTCACCCTCTCACCTCCCGACACCCCCCTGGAACTTTGAACCCCGGGGCCAGAGCGGCGGCACTCGGGAGCCCGGCCGAGGGACCCTGAAGGACGGACTCACGCCGTAACGGCAACGGGACGCAGGGAGCGTGGGGAGCGTAAACCTGCACCGACCCGCCTCCTCTCATTTGCCCGACACCGGAGCCAACCGGATTAACTCATACGGACACGGGGAAGCGGTTTGGGCAACGGGCAGAAACCCCTCACCGAACTACCCCACCCCACCACCACAGACACCACCACTACTACCCCGAACCTCACCATCCCTCTGCGGCTCCTTTATCAGTGTGGTAGATCTCACAAGATCTGCTGATGAGTTTTTTTTCTTTTGTTTTTGTTTATTTTTTGGAGGTTGGGATGTATGGGGTGGGGTGGGGGGTTGTTGTTAACCCCCCCCCCCCCGATTTATCGTGTATATTTTTAAATGCGAGCGTGAACTCATGAAGTTCGAAATGTTTGACGGGCCGAAATGTTTCCATTAATTCAGTGTACGTATTGTATTATTAATAATTATTGTTCCTTTATTTTGTATGGATATTGTAATGATTATTGATTAAGGGGTATTTTGGTTCTCTCAGACGGGGGCGAGTGTGTGTGTGTGTGTGTGTGTGTGTGTGTGTGTGTGTGTGTGTATGTGTATGGGGGGGGGTCACGTTGTATCTCAATAACCATGAAATCATCAGATTAAGCACATATTCATCACGGGGGACTCTCGGCTATTATTATCATCCTTTATTATTATTATTTTTCCTTCCTCCTTGTGATGTGTGTTATTGTTTGTTTGTTTGGGGGGGGGGTATGTGGGGGGTTGTTTTAATTCGATTTTTGTTTAGTATTTTATTTTCGCTGCCGTGACTTTTTCCTCCCCTGTACGATGTGTACGAGCCCCATCGAGCCCGAAGCAGAGAGACAAATCTTTTTTTTTTAAACTTGTAATACTTTCCACTCCGTCCACGGCGGATCTCGTCTCGCGGTGTCGTCTCCGGGACCGGACGATCCGATTCCACCCGCCGTCCGCATTCTGCGACCGGTTTAGGACGTCGCACGGGTTCGAGATCCCATCGGCACGTCTGGAAGGGCCGCGACTCGACTTAGACGCCGTGTTTGTTCGGGGCGTCACCAGGATGTTCGAAGGGCCTTTTTAATTCTCTCCGTGTCTCTTGTCCAGGATTCGACTCCCGAACCCAAATCCACTCAATAAAAAAAAGAAAAGGTGGCTGATCTGATCACACTGTGGTTTACACGATGTAACGTGAAGCCTCCAGCAGGGGGGGGCGTCGCCGTACCTGCTTTATTCCGTGTCTGTACCTGTTAAAATGTCTGGATTTAAGCATCGTCCTGCTCGTCCCGCATCATTTCGTTCGTTTCCCCTCGTAAACGCGACTCGATACATCAGAATCCAGAAAAAAATGGAAAACACAGTCGTGGGTCTGAATCGTAGCACCCGTGGGGCCCTCGAGCGAGGCCCTCAGCTGTCTTGGCTGCGGTATGATGGGTTGATCCTGCACTCGGACCCAAGCAAGCTTGGGATACGCGGAAAACGTTTTTCATTGTACTGTTCACGTGTATCTGTATATATGATTAAATAAAGCTGTTCCATCTACATTTATTATTATTTATATTTCATTTGATTATTAATAATATCTTCATTTTATTAGTTAAGTCATTTTAATTTATTTGTATTTGTAGTGATTATTTTAAATTGTTTTTATTACCATATTATTAATAATCTTATTGTTATTAATCTTGTTAACTTTATAGCTAATAATAATATTTGTAATGATAATTATTAATAATAATTTTATTACTGTTATTACTTTAATTGTTATTAATGATATATTTTCAGTTAATAATATAGATTTTTTTATTAATACATTTATTATTACTCATACATTTTAATTGATTATTTTAGTTTTTTAATAATTATTATTCATTCCCTTTTATTAATATTGATGTTTTTGTTATATTTATTTATTAATAAGTATTATTATAAATTAAATTTTTTAGTACTAGTACTAATTTGATTTATTAGTTTTGTAATTATTATTCATATTTATTTGCTTTAATACTTATTTGTATTACTGTTATTAATTTGCTTAATTTTAGTAGGAATTCTTTTACTATTACTGATTATATTGTGATTGTTTGCAGTTACATCGCAGTACACTGAGTGACGATTTAAGGGCCTCGCTCAAGGGTCCGACAGTGTCAGACTTGCTGGTTAAGCTTGTGAAGTCCGGGCTGGTTAGTAGGTTAATGACTAGTTAAATAAACAAGGAGCTTGTAGTTTTCAATTATTTTCACGTCACTGAATTCGACCCTTATAGTGACGCTCTGGTCCATTAGGGGGCAGTGTAACCCGGGTTCGTGATCCCCTAACTGCTTCCGTGGCTAGGACTGCTCAGTGCTCCCAAAACGTGTGCTCACCGCTGCCCCCTAGTGTGTACATGGGTGTGTAAATGTGTGTTTAATTACACAGATTGGTTTAGTTTAAAATACTGAAAGAGTATTTGGAGAAGTCATTCTAAATATTATACTAAGGTCAAGCAACGGCGCCACCTAGTGACTACAAGCTGACCGACGTTCATCTACAACAATGATTCTGTTTAATGGCACCGAACAAAAACACCACAAAAGCTGAAAAAAAGTCCTGAATTAGCGCCTCTGGGACCTACAGTTAGTTACCTACATGACGTATCCAGTTTAACTGGTGTTTTTGGACAGTGGGAGGACACCAGAGCACCCGGAGGTAACCAGGCCAGGCGTGGTCACACGAAAAGTCTTTAAAATGTCAAATGAATTAGATTTGAAACAGATTTTTTTTTTTTTATCGTCCGTTTTTCGTCTCGCGTGTATCTTCGCCCGGCCCGCTGGGAAAACACGCCGTCCATCGCTCGCTGTAAATACTGTAAAATGCATTTTGATATCATGAACGTGTTTTGATATTCCCGTCCCCGTACGGCTACGGAAAGCGGTGAAACATAAAGGGACGGTAGGATTGTGAGACGCCCTCTGCAGGCGAGAATATTCGGAGAATTGTTAAATAGGAAATGAATTTAGAACGAGATTCGGGTTTACACAGTGGACGCTTGGTGACCCTCTGCATTGGGCATTGGGTTGTGCCACCCCCCTCCACCCCCCCGATCCCTTCACAACCCCAACAGTCTCACAACGTCAGAAGTGTATCGCTGCATTCTCAGGATTTCACCAATGATCGTTTCTCCAACCACGTTTGGACGTTCTACCTTTACAAAGACTATTATAGATCCCGGCTGTCAATCATGGATCAAACCTCCATCAACTTTCACCAGATTCTCCCCAGGACGATCCACAACTCCAAGACCGGAAGTCCGGGAGTCAAACCCCCCCGGTCTTTCTCACATTTCGAAAAGCTGGATATTTCTCGAACACACCAGAGCTGAGATTTCAAACTCTCAAACTCTTTACTGGTCGACTGCGATGGGGGTGGGACTGCAAGCCAACGATCCACCAGCAGGGGGAGCACAAATGGACCATGCTAAAGTGCACAAAAACAAATATGAAAGATGTAGATAGAGAGTTGTTTGGGTTTGCATCAGTCAGTAGCGATGTAAAGCTCGCTCGGGTGTGGACAGCGCCCCCATGAGTTCTGGCAGCTTTATGACCAAATGCCGGTCCTTCCCCAGACTCCTATGACAACGCGTGTTTGGAACCCTGAACTGTACATAAGCACGACGGATGCGTTCGGGACTCGAGTATCTTCACTCCATGTAACGTCCCGTAATCTGTGCTGCTGTTGTGATGCTGTATCATAATGTAACATTAGGAGGAGGTGAAGGGAGCGTCCGTGTGGGGTTAGTTGTTCCTGGAGGAGCAGTATTTATGGGCTTGGGTTCGACTCCTCGTCTTTTAGGGACTTCTCCTCCTGCGTCTGGTGTTCCTGCTGTTTTCTTTTTGTTGTCTTTTTTCTTTAGGTTGCAACCAAAAGATTGGAAATGCATCAATGAGTTTTGTACATTTGTTTGTTTTCTGATGGTTTTTGTTTGACTTATTTTTGCTCGTGTCCCTTCGTTGTAGATACAAATTTTAAAACGAATTAAAATAACGTAACCCCTTTTACCAAGACGCCTCCTTTCCCCAACTTATTTATTAAAACAAATAAAGGTTCGTACTTGCTTTTGTCTGATTTCATTTTCATCCACACATCCATGATCGAGCTTCACCAGCACTTAATTCTAATTAGCCACGGCTTAGTGTATTTGCTCAGTCTATTTTTGCTAAATATATATTGTTGTACTACTGCCATCTAGTGGTCATTAAATTGTACTACAACGACTTTTTTATACTAACGCTATCTGGTGGTCTTTAAATTGTAGTACAACGACATTGTTGTACTACTGCCATCTGGTGGTCATTGGTCTGGTAGTAATATTTAATAACCACCATGTGACAATAATACAACTATTTATATGTAATCATATTTAATAACCACCAGGTAGAAGAAAGACAAAGCAGGTTTATTTGTACAGCACAGTAGCGATTAAAAGTGCTTTACAAATGGGAAAAAAACATTTAAAAGCATTAAATAATTTACCATCTTTCAAACATTCCCGAAAAGGTTCCGGTACCCTAACAAGAGTGCTGAACCAGTAAATAATTATAAATGAGGGTTGCAATTCCTCTTCTGTCCGCTAGCTGCCACTGTTTTCACTCTAAAGAATTTAAAGCGCACCACGCCGTCGTGCTAATCGCTTTTAGCTAAAAGTCCTAAAATCTATCACTGACACGGGTGAGCAGACTTTTACATGTATTAATTATATGTTTTATCAAATTAATAAGTTGTTTAAATGTGTTCTGTCTTTTACTGGCTGTGGTGACGTTTTTTCTAATGACAGTTAGCTTTGATGTTAGCTTACTGGCTAACCCGGCTAGCTTAGCTTAGCACAAAGGGTGTTTGATTTTAAAATGTAGTTATCGGTTATATGTACGAATATGTATCATGCTTTTATCAAAACTACCTTTTGACAACATTGTTATTTGAATCTATTGTGATCAGACATTTGTGTGTCCACATACTTGTTTGATGAGTAAAGTGTTCCCCCTTGTGGTCTGGTTGATTCTGACTCTTGGTTAGAACATTTTGGAGGTGCGGACAGCGCCCACCTGAGGTCCGACAGCTGGAGTACATTGTTATAAAAAATATAATAATAAACTCTCGTCACTACTTGTTTCATTGTCGGTGTTCCAGCAGGCACCATGTCCTCGTACACCTGCATCAGCTGCCGCGTTCAGTTCGCCGACGCCGAGCTGCAGAGGGCGCACTATAAGACCGACTGGCACCGCTACAACCTGAAGCGTAAGGTAGCCAGCATGCCCCCGGTGACGGCCGAGAACTTCCAGGAGCGCGTCCTGGCGCAGCGTGCGGCGGCCGAGCAGCAGCAGGCAGACGGCCACAACATCTCCACCTGCGCCACCTGCAGCAAGAGGTTCTCCACTGCTAACGCCTATGCCAACCACCTGCAGTCCCACAAGCACGTGCAGGCCGAGCGCAGCGCCGTGGCCACCGCCCACCAAGTTGTGGAGCGTATGAACCAGAAGAACCTGGAGAAGGGAGCCGAGCTGGACAAGGACGCCCGGAACGAGGCCCTGCAGAGGGCGCTGAAGGATGCACGGAGGGGGAGGGGTGGTGGTGGTGATGATGATGGTGGCGGCGGCGGCGGCCTGCGTGAGGGTGTTGCCGAACCAGTGGCGGGGAGGAAGAGACCGGAAAAAGCACCGCGTCTCGAGTGGTTCGAACGCCAGGCAAAGAAGATCGCCGACGAGGAGGACGAAGATGAAGAGGATGAAGGTGAATGTCTTGAGATGTTTTGAGACTAGGGAAGTAACAATCGACCAAGAATCGATTCACTTGAGGCACAGATTGGTCTCGATGTTGAAAATTCACTTTAAACAGCAGGGGCGCTGTTTATAATAGTTAATAACGTAGTTAAGACGTCTTTAAGAGCTTCATGAGAGATGTTGTGGTTTTACGTTTACAGAAGATTGGGAGGATTGTGACGTCGACGGCGGCGATGATGATGATGATGAGATGGAGACTGATGATGAAGAGCACACTCCTGACAAAGGCTCTGCCACGCCCGCGACTCTTCCAGGCTCCATCTCGGTCACAGACTGTCTGTTCTGCAGCCACCACTCGCGCTCACTGAACAAAAACGTTCTGCACATGAGCAGAACCCACAGCTTCTTCATCCCGGACCTCGAGTACCTGGTGGACCTGAGAGGACTGCTGGCGTATCTCGGTGAGGGTGCCCTGGCCTGCAGGGGCCGACTAGTAGAGGCAAACATGATGATGTAGGCAGTCTTATTTACTAAACTGCAGTTGGCCGCATCTGAGGGAGGGAGGGAGGGAGGGAGGGTAGAACCAATGACGGCAACAGTCCGAGTGATGTCACAAGTCGGTAGATTATAATTTAAGTCAAGTGTCTTTAGGTTCGACTACTACCGCCTCTTTTAAATGATTTAGCGACTCTCTTTAGCCGGTCCGGTCGGTAGCACAGTCATGATCTGTCCCGGGTTCCGTGTGTACAGGTGAAAAGGTCGGCGTGGGGAAGGTGTGTCTGTGGTGTAATGAGAAAGGCAAGTCGTTTTACTCCACCGAGGCCGTGCAGGCGCACATGAACGACAAGAGTCACTGTAAACTCGACACGGACGGAGACGCGGCGCTCGAGTTTGCAGACTTCTACGACTTCAGGTAAAGGAAATAATAACCAGCGCCCTCTAGTGGTTCATCAGTTCATTCCGTGTGATGGTTATCATTTTTCTTAAAGAGACGTTTTTTTGCTAATATTCTCATGATGCTCATTTTAGAAATTGGTTTATATTTTATAATCATAAAGATTATTTTTCACCTTTGACGTCAGTCATCAATTTTTAAAACGCCGTCTTTGTAACAATTAGGAGCAGCTACCCGGATGCTAACGAGGGCGAGGTCGAGGAGATGAAGGACGGCGATCTCCCCGATGATAAGGCGGTAGAGTTTGACGAGGAGACGCTGGTGCTCACGCTACCGTCCGGTACGTATCTCACCTCAGATCGTATCCACAACCCGAGAGCAGAATTTCTTTATTACTGTTCTCATGTCTGTGCTACAGGAGCGAAGATCGGCCACCGCTCACTGTTGAGGTACTACAAGCAGAGGTTCGGGGCTCAGAGAGCGCTGGTGCCGGCTAATCAACGGGCGGTGGGTCGCGTTCTCAAACAGTACCGGGCACTGGGCTGGACGGGAGACCACGGTGAGGATTTCTTTTCTAATTCCAATTGCTTCCATATAAATAAGAGTTTGTATATAATTTGTGGTAACCAGAGTCGGATTTACGATTCCGATTATTTGACTCGGTTCACTTGATTCGGATCACTAATCACTAGTTTGCTTCTTTTTTTTGGCTAATAGACTCTGATTCACGTCTATCTGCCTTTGATACTTTTCGGGTGGGGTGAGCATGAGGTTTAATCCCATTGACCAGAATACCATCGTTCCTGAATCCGAACAAATAAATGATTCGACTGTGTGTTTCTGATTCATTGCGTTGCTGATTGAATCTCTGATTTAGTCTCAGTACAATTACACCCTTAATTGTAATGAATCCTAAACGGACTCCCGTTCTCATTTATTGTAGGTAAAGGTTTGGTGGGAATGCAACAGAAGGACATGCAGTACGTCCAGAGAATGAAGTCGAAGTGGATGTTGAGGACTGGAATGGGCAACAACTCCACCAAACAGACTCATTTCAGAGCTCAAGTCATGTTCTAGAATCCCCCCCCACCACACACACACACACACACACACACACACACTGTCTCTGCCTGTGATCATGTTGTTTTGTTATTGTTGGAGGGACCTTTCTCGCGTTTTAAAATATGGTAATTAAAAGGGTTTTGGGTGACCACCACCTTTTTCAAACTGCCCCAACTGTTAATTGGCTGGCAGTTTAATCACAGATTAAATCAGTATTTTCATCATGTTTGTGTATCTGAATAGTTTTCTTGTTTTCCATATGTTGGCGTAGTTTTACTGCGGTTTGCTCCCACAGTCCAAAGAGCAAGTAGGTAAGGCAAATTGGATGACTGGCCGTTTCATGTCAGGAAGATAACCGAGAAGGAAAAAACATGTCTTCATAACCTCATTCAATAAACAATCATTCTGGAATGGCCAAAGTATTAATTCATTGTTTTGTTGGTTGCTCTTAGTTGGCAGTTATATAAGGACTTGTTAATACGTTAGGATTCACAGAGACCCTGACCAGGCTCTTGAAATAATAATAAAAGTAATAAATTAATCACGTTATACTGTAGATCGCTTTAATAGAAATGTACCCGCTCCAGTACGACAGAGGGTGCTAAAGTAGCTAATAAGCGCGACAACCTCGGCTGCGTTTCTAATACCTGTTATCTATTTATGAAGGGCACTAGGTAGGGATCGTGTTTACATTACGACATGCGTTATGCGTAGTGTACCTATAAGTGCTGTTAGGCGCTATTTGGGACACGACCAGCGACACGGCGTTTAAATACCCTTTCAACGTAAAAGCCGCCAGACGTGTTAATGTTTATTATAATTTATTTGTAATATCACGTTTAGTGCGAATTAAACATATGTTTGTTTTAAAATGATGTCTAATAAGATATAAATCTTATAAAGCGACAGTAAGTGAGATTTTATTCTGATTGAAAAGATATCGCTAACGTTAGTTAGCTAGTAACTACACACTTAGCTGAACAGGCCTGTGCATGCATGCATGTGTATGTCATTAAAATGAAAAGAAACAAACAACTTCAACATATTTTATTTATTTTGTAAAATGTAGCTCTGGTGACTCTGATTGCTCTCAATTGGACTTTATTTAGTTTTGTGCTGTAACATCATCAATTACAATAATATAAACGGTTTAAAGTTATTGTATATAAATTGTTCTTAATAATGATGTATTATTTAAAGCCTCCCTGCAGTTATACAATACAATGCTACCACCAGCATGCTTCACAGCAGGTGCATTGTTTATTCTGGACAAAGAAAATTGCCTTGGTTGGTGGTCAGGACTGAAGCACCCTTGAGCGAAGGCATCGAAACCCAAAACTGTTGTGCAGGCGTTGTGGCTCGGGCTGCTCACTGCTGCCCCCTAGTGTGTGTTCCTTAGTGTGTGCAAATGTGTGTTTTACTGCACGCAGGACCCATTCCGATGTGTGTAACGCGACAGGACCGTCGGTGTCGGAACTCTTTGTTAAAGCAAATCGGACCAACTTGAGTGATGATTATAAAGTGTTTAGTAGCTGTGTTTGGGACACAGCCACTACACACCTGTAGCTTAATATTACATTTTAAAGCCATGAACGTCCTGATTGTTTTCAGGTATGGCCGCGTTGCATAAATGTTTCAGACTCCAGCTGCTCAGATCCACCACCAGGTGCTCGAATCCTCTAAGCACTTCACATCTGCACCCAGGGAGACCTGAAAGAGGTAAACACCCGTGCGAACGGTTCCCATAAACACACATCATGTCTATGAACATGTGTACTATTAATAAAATCGTGCAGAATGGCTCCAGCAGCGGCGCATTCACGATGCCGCCCCGACTCGACTCCCATTCTCTCGAGTCACGCCCGATGACCTGAACTTCTTCAGAGAACTCCTTCCAGGAAGGACCATCACTGACCCTGATGTTCTGGAGTCCTGTAACATAGACTGGCTCAAGTCAGTGAAAGGCGAGTCGTAAGCGTGCAGATGTTTTTAAACCGAGGTACCGCCGTGAATCGGCGTCCAGCCCGGTCTGGGATCATTTTCTGGTAATGCTCGGTTTGTTTTAAATCTGCAGGTAGCAGTGAGGTTCTGTTACGACCCAAAACGACAGAGGAGGTGTCTCAGGTGCTCAGGTAAGGTTGAACTGCGTGTGGAATACTGAGCACCAGGGATGTTCCTCGAGTGAATCGATCCGTATCGATTCTTGCCGAGTCGCCAGGACTCCCAGATCCGGTCAGCTTCCCGACACATAACGTTTACTTTATTTCACAGGTATTGTAACGAGAGGAACTTGGCGCTGAGTCCTCAGGGTGGAAACACAGGACTGGTAGGTGGCAGCGTTCCCGTCTTTGACGAGATTATTCTCTCCACCGCCCTGATGAACCAAGTCCTCACTTTCGATAGCATCTCAGGTGTGTTTATTATAGGGATGCAAATTCCAATCTTATAATAATAATAATAATAATAGAATTTTATTCTCAAGCGCCTTTTACAAAACCCAAGGACACTGTACAGACAAACAACAGGTTACCAACTTGTTATTAAGGTTGGACACAAATCCCTCCTCATAAATCTTTTAGCTTTTCAGATCAAAAGTAAATTGGGGGACGACGACCGATAAATAATGAAATGCGTTTTTTAAATTTGCGATATTAAACGTTCCACGCTGACGTGACGAAGGCGAGACTGTTTTCAGGTATCTTGACGTGTCAGGCCGGATGCGTGCTGGAGAACCTGTCCCGTTACGTGGAGGAGCGAGACTTTATCATGCCGCTGGATCTGGGGGCCAAGGGCAGCTGTCACATCGGGGGGAACGTGTCCACCAACGCCGGCGGCCTGCGACTGCTGCGTTACGGATCTCTCCGCGGGACAATCCTGGGTTTACAAGCGGTGCGTAAGAACTGGTTTATCCACGGCCGGTTTAGGTTTAGAAATTGGCACCGAGCATTTTTGGACCTCTCCCCACCCCCCTCTGGGAACTCTCTGGTTCATCAAAGCACTAATTATATAATCTAAAATAAAACGATTGTTAATTGACTCGTTTTGTGTATTGGAATATTACGACGCGACCGTGACTCTTCTCCACTGCCCCCAGGTGTTGGCCGACGGTCAGGTCCTGGACTGTCTGGCGAAGCTACGGAAGGACAACACGGGCTACGACCTGAAGCAGCTCTTTATCGGTTCTGAGGGAACGCTGGGTGTGGTCACGGCCGTCTCCATCCTGTGCCCTCGTAAACCCCAATCTGTAAACGTGGCCTTCTTAGGTACCTTAGTTTCTTACCGGTACCTTCTTAGGTACCTTAGCTGGATGGAGTCGAGTTTGTGATGGTGTGTGCGTCGGTTCCTACAGGGTGCTCGAGCTTCCCGAAGGTCCTGGAGACATACCGGATCTGCCGGGGCATGCTGGGAGAAATTCTGTCCGCCTTCGAGTTTCTGGACGGCCCCTGCATGAACCTGGTGGAGCAACATCTTAAACTCATCAACCCCATCACAGGTAGGTCGTCCACACAAGCTGCACCTGATACAAGGTGATAAAATAACAGATTGGGAAACCCTCTTATTTATCTGGGCTTGGGACCGGCATTAGAATGCATTCTTATTTTATTTTTTAAAGAATGTCCCTTTTACATTGTTATCGAGACGGCTGGATCGAACGCGGCTCACGATGAGGAGAAACTCCAGAAGTTCCTGGAGAAAGTTGTGACATCATCGCTGGTCACCGATGGTACCGTAGCCATGGAGGAGACGAAAATAAAGGTCAGAACCCGGTGAAGATCTGCAGACAGGAAACACTTTCTCCTGCCAGTGAGCATTTAAGGTTGGAGATCAGGTTTAGGATTTAGGGATGTTCCTGTGTGCAGGCGCTTTGGTCCATACGGGAGAGAATCACTGAGGCTCTGAGGTACGACGGTTTCACCTACAAATACGACATCTCACTTCCTCTGGAGAAGATCTACGAGCTGGTCGCCCACATGCGCCAACACCTGGGTGGTCGGGCAAAGAACGTGGTGGGGTACGGGCACCTGGGTAAGTCCGTTTCTAACAGGTATTACTGCCCACCCACGACCGATCCTACAACCTCGCTGACGTCCGTCTCTTCCTCTCAGGCGACGGGAACGTCCACCTGAACGTCACGTCTCAGCGGAACGACCCCGCCCTGCTGGCGGCCATCGAGCCGCACGTGTACGAGTGGACGAGCCAATGGCAGGGCAGCGTGAGTGCCGAGCACGGCCTCGGGTTCAAGAAGAGGAACTTCATCTACTACAGCAAGACGCCGCCGGCCGTGAGTCTGATGTCCGACATCAAAACCATGCTGGACCCTAAAGGGATCCTGAACCCGTACAAAACCCTACCGGACCATCACTAGTCCACTCGCTAATCCAGTCATTTTTCACGCTAGCACCGAAAACAATCGAACGAGGCCCGGGGGCCACGATTCAGGATTAAGATTTGAGTTTAAGGCAAAAACTCAGTTTGGATTGTATTAGGATTCCAGTTAGATGTCAGGATTTAGGGGTTCAGGGTTAGGATTTAGGTTCTAGATTAAGATTAGAGGTTAGGATTAGGGTTTGGTTTAGGTCTTCGTTTTTCTAAACGAATAGAACAAAGCATAAAAAGTCAAAGTACATTCTGAAAATATACTTTCTTTTATATGTAAGAGGATTGATGAGGAATTTGAGACGTCCTCACTGCGTCTGTACCTCAGGAATAAAAGGACCTTCATTGTTTAAAGAAATAAAAGATACTTAATTTTATTTAATCTTTTTATGTATTTTTTTTATTCCCCAACAACAAAGTACAAGGAAACTGTGTGAAGTTTATAACAAATAATTAAGAAGTCCTTTTCAATGTCATTCGTGAACAATCGTATCGCACCGTGGGTATCGTTATGTTTCTAATGTGAAGTAAAAAAAAGAAAAAGAAATTAAATCCGGGGCCTCGTCTGTGTAAACTCGCTCCACATGAAGAGCCAAAGACGGAACGTCAGTGGAAGAACCTCAGCATCTGGATTTGGGGGGTGGGGTGGTGACTGCAGGAAGCACTGAGTTCTTTTATATAAGGCAGAAATAAAGTAGCGGGTTCGATGTTAGGATGGCGTCGTCGTGCAGAGGCGGGTGGAGTCGAGTCAACATCTTATAAAACGTTTCCTGCTCCTTCGACTGATCTGCAATCGAGGAGAAGGAACCATGGGAGCCAAAAACGTCCAAAAAGTTCGACCTCGATGAATTTCGGAAACCTTGTGTTCCAAATTTCTGTGTTTACGTTTCAGAAGCCGTTGAACTTGGCAGTCGTACATGATGAACAGTTCACGCCGGTCGTAATTCAATCCTCATGGTTATATTATTACTATTTGGACTACGTTACATGGATGAACATGATCTGGTGGATGAGCAGGATCCCCAGAGTTCCCTCAGCACTCGGCTTTACCGTTCTCTAACGAGCTGTGGATCTTATCCAGAGTCTTTTTGATACGTAGCGCCGTGAGCCGAGCCGACGGGTTCTGGTACCAGCACTCTTTCATCAGCTTCACCATGGCCGACAGCGTCTGGGAGGACAGAAGACCAACATTTAAGTGTTTCACTTTTTAAACTTGAATTAAAATGCAAAAAAATGTTTCGTTTCTATCGGCTGCAGTTCTGTATAAAATCCTCTAGGACCCAGCCCGAGAGATTTTATTTATTATTTACTTTAAGTAACAATTAAGCTTCGGGAATTGAGGAATCGACTGAACTGATTCGTTTCACTGACTCTGACTCGTATGAACTCAGAATCAGCAGCACTAGCACAGACGCTCCTGCAGGGGGAGCCGTGTCGTGCATCATACCGACTCGTGTTAGGTAGAAGAGTCGTGTTCAGGGTCTCCCGGGTCTCACGCTCGTACTCACGCTCCAGAATACAGGAGCAGATGAACCGGACTGTCCGGTGGAAAACACCCAATATAAATGAATCATTTCGAGTCGAAACGTCGTCGTTTATTCACTAAACAAAAAGTTTCGTCCACTTTTGTTACGTTTCCATGACGACACTGAAAACTTTTACATCACTATCAAGCCTGAAATCCATCTGGTGTTTTGAATGCCGATACGTACGGGGTCGGAGGACCAGCGGTTGGGGATGAACGGTCTCTGCTGCTCCACACACACCACCTTCCTCATGTCCTCGAAACTCGGGTCGTTCTGTACCTGGTCGTAGAACGGAGGTTTGTACTCCTCCACGATCCCTGCATAAACAGAACGGCACGCGCGGTCAGCTGCACGAACCAATCAGAAGGGTGCAATGTGGTGACGGGGTCAGGACTGACCGTTACTGTAGGTCCGGCGAGCGATCTCCCACAGCACCAGGCCCAGAGCCCAGACGTCTACCCGCTTATAAGCATCGAAACAGTCCGTCTGGATGGACTCGTCCAGAACCTCGGGCGCCATGTAGCGCTTGGTGCCCACTTTAGGGTTGTTCCCCACGTCCAGCTGGTTATCGGCCTGTGTGTGAGTGACCGCCAGACCTGAAACAGAACCAACAGAACAGCGGGAAAAGACAATAAATAACCTCCTTAAAGAACTAAATAAGAGATTAACAAAGAATAACCAGAAGAAAAGGTTTATTATGAGCCTTGTGTTTCATAATATAAGAGCCCTGTGTGTGTGTGAGTGTGTGGATGTGTGTGTGTGTGTGTGCATGCATGCATGTGTGTGTGTGTGTGTGGGTGTGTGTGCACTGACCGAGGTCGGCGATGCAGCAGCGCAGATCTTTCTTCACCAGGATGTTCTTGCTCTTGAGGTCGCGGTGGGCGATGGCCGGCTTGCCCTCGGTCCCCAGGATCTCGGCGTGGAGGTGCACCAGGCCGCCGGCCACCGAGGCGGCCATGTTGAGGGCGTCGGGGGCGGGGACGGCGGTGCGCTGCAGGTAATCGTACAGCGAGCCGTGTTCATGGTAATGCGTGATGAGCCAGAGCTGCGTGCTGGAGTTACGCGACGTCATGTCCGACGCCATGAAGCCTGTCGAGGAGCGAGATTTACAATCTGGTCTCACCGTGGTTTACGTCGCTTATTCCGTCGGATTAGACTCTACACACTAAAGTTACATTCATGACTAGGCACAATAATCCGGGACCCCCAAACAAACGAGACGTTGGACTCACCTAAAATGTTCTCGTGCCGTAGCAGGACTGTGTTGTAGATTTCCGTTTCCCGAAACCACGACTTCTCGTCCCGGGAGGAGAAGATTTTAACGGCGACATTCTCGCCCTGCCACTGACCCCGCCACACCTCTCCGTACCGACCTTTGCCTGGACCGTACCAATCATATAAAAACACAGTAAACATTTGTGACTGGTGCTGAAACTCTGACGCAAGCGAGACCGCACTTACCGACACACTCCACCAGGCTGATCTGACGTGCCACCGTCCTCTGCACCAGGAAGGGAAGTCCGGAGCCGCTGCCCGACGTGCACGACTGATCCAGCAGGTCCTACACGGGCCAAACAGGTCACGGTGGTTTATTCGGCTTGTACGCATGGACTCACTCATAATGAAGCTTATATTACCGCGCTGGACTCACACCACATATAAACCGAGACGAGGAGGCTCACCGCCAGCATGCCGTCTCCCGTGTTGGACGTGATGAGGCCGTTGATGGCGTCCGGCTCGGGGTCGAACTCGTGCAGCCGTTCGAGACGCCGCGGGTATATTCGGCGGCACATGGAGACGGCCAGCAGGGCCAGCAGAATCAACACGGCGAAGGGCACCAGGACCAGCATCACCAGCGTCTCCACATGGTAGCGCACCGGCTCTCCTGTCGGATCTGCACCCGGGACGAGGAGACGCCGTGAACCGGACGGTAATCGACTGTTACTCGACGGTTACTAACTGAAGCATGTTGTGTACCTCTGAGCAGCATCCGGAGTAGCGCGTCCGTCGAGGCGTTGGCGTTGCACAAGGCCTGAGCGCAGCATTCGACCACGTGATTGGCCGAGGGCGACGCCGAGCAGGTCATGCGCCGGCTCTCGGGTCCGATCAGGCAGCCGCGGCGGAACGACGGCACGCCGCCGCTGACCGTCACGGACGAGTAACATTGCTCGCCTTTACACTGCTGGGCCATGCAGTCGCTCCCCATACACACACATTCAATGGAGCCATCTGGATACACACACACACACACACACACACACACACACGGGGTAAACAGCCTGTCGTTTACAGTCTGGACACACCGTCTCAATTAATGCTTTTCCTTCTTCAATGTAGATGATTACTAAACATTTAAACTATGAAAAGATTTGCTTTGATGACAGCTTTGCTCTCAACATGAAGGTGGTTGTGGAGGCCAGGTCATGTGACCCAGCCCTAAGGGTTTGCACTGGTACTGTAAGAGAACTGTATACGAGTGGAAGGTTTGGCGTCGGTACCTTCAGCTAACGCCCACAACGCCCGGAGCAGCAGGAGGAAAACGACTCGGGTGTGGCGTCGACCCATTTGGTTCACTGCACTAAAAAACAAACAAACAAACAAACAAACAACAAGATGCACGCCATGATCTGATGTGAGATCCCTTTTAGGGTTCCGATACTTTTTCTCATTAATAAAGATTTGCAAGTGGGTACAAGTGTCCATACCAGCTTTTCAATAAGCACAAGGCACACAGAAACACCCTGGGTGCCACTCTCTTCACCCACAATGCACCAAATTCAGCTTTACTCAAGCCATTGATCGTGTTGTACAGCATCTTCAAGAAATTATTTTTTATGTATAAAAATCAGGGACTGGATGGCGGACGAGCAGCATTTAATGCTCAGACTAATGGGTTGGAGCGGTATTGATGGCGCTGGGCGAACCGTGTAGTGGTGAAAGATGAGACCCGTTACATTAGTGACGACCAGACTGATGTGCCAGTCGCACGGCTGGCAGTGTTTACACGCTGCGTAATGGTGAACCCCATATGTGCATCATAACCTCAAGTGTGGCTTATAAAATGATCACCATATTACAATTTAGAATGTTTTTATTAACAGAGTGCAGTCAACATACAT
Source organism: Ammoglanis amapaensis (assembly GCA_028566735.1). NCBI lineage: Eukaryota > Metazoa > Chordata > Actinopteri > Siluriformes > Trichomycteridae > Ammoglanis > Ammoglanis amapaensis. The sequence continues at coordinate 3,294,489 of JAOUQU010000032.1, forward strand.
CGACACACACTAGGGGGCAGTAGTGATAATTAGTGCGCATGCGCGAACAGTGCGTGTCGCCTGTTACAGTGCTCCTGTTCGTGTTTTTCTAAATTCGTTGTATTTTTTGCTTCAAACTTTATTTATTTATTTTAATATTTAGTTAATAACTAAGGAAGCCGTGCCCTCTTGAAACATGTTTATAGGGAGAGTTTTTGTTTGTTTCTTCGCCGTGAAAGTACTTCTTTCACTCTCCTGGTCCGTCGCGGCGCAACAAAATGACCGCATTGTTTACACCCGGGATCAGCTGCTCACGCTGAAACCGGCCGGCATGAAGGAAAGACCAACTAACATCCCTGAAGAACTTTGGAGACGAACGCACAGGGGATGCAGAGGGGGAATCAAACAGCGTACAAAAAAAGCGAGGGCGAAACGAAGGATGCTTATGGAGAAGAAAGGATATAAGCCGCGTCTTCCCTCTATCATCATGGGCAACGTGAGATCGCTGGTGAATAAGATGGACGAGTTAACAGCTTTAATCAGGAGTCAGAAGGAATACCGGGAGTGTAGTTTAATGTGCTTTTCGGAGACGTGGCTACACAAGGATATTCCGGATGACCACGTTAACACCGACGGATTTCATACTGTTCGGGCTGATCGGGATCACACTGGTAGCGGTAAGTGTAAAGGAGGCGGACTTGCTGTGTTGGTTAACAACCGATGGTGTAATCCTGGTCATATCACCGTTAAAGAACGTATCTGCTCTCCGGACATTGAGGTTTTGGCTGTTGGTCTCAGACCATATTATCTACCAAGAGAGTTTTCCCATGTTCTTTTTGTGGCTGTTTATATTCCTCCCTCAGCTAACCCGACGTCGGCATGTGACGTCATTCATTCAACCATAGCGCGTCTCCAAACTCAACACCCGAACGCATTCATAACAATATCAGGTGACTTCAACCACGTCAAGATGGCTAAGGTGCTACCAAATTTCAAGCAGTTTGTGGACTGTCCTACTAGAGAGGAAAGAACATTGGATCT
>JAOUQU010000032.1:3318307-3331892 GCA_028566735.1 Ammoglanis amapaensis
CTATTCGCACAGTTGTTGTTGGCATGAACAGCTTTTAAGGCTGCTGATTGGCCAACGATACGTTGACTTGAAATTAACGGTGGGCCTTTGTGGTTTCATGCAGATTTTTTTTATTATTATTTAAAATGTTCTGTATGGACTGGGGAAAGAAGAGAATGGAAACAAATACCTCTGCTTGTGCAGACTAGGCCTGTATAAAGCCTTGGCTTTTAGCTCTCTCTCTCTTTCTCTCTTTCTCTCTCTCTCTCTCTTTCACGTTTGACCCCTGATTGAACTCATCAGACGAAATGAACATGTTCAGTGAGGTAAGGAAGATGAAGAGAGCGACCCTCGAAAATAAAAGCACATTAGTTCTGAATCTGACACGTCATACACAACCATATTGACGCCTCCGTTATTATCGTGAGCAGGTTCTAAATAAACGGACTGTGATGAACAGAGATCACCGAACCCCAAACGTTAGGCGTAGATTTGGGAAACAACATGAGTTCTAGCGTTCGATAATTCACTTTACATTCATTTCATCATTTCATTCATTTATCTTTCATTGCAATCATTATTGGTTACGTGATGAGCCATAACACGATGACCACACAACTGTCTGTCCTGATCAGAGATAACTTGATGCTGCGGCTGTATTACAGGATGAACTAGGAAACACTCCAGACATGTAAGGATCGTCTCTTTTACTCACAGTCCGACCGAAACAGGACAGGCTGATGCCACAATATTAAGGTGATACACTTCATGTTACACCGTTGTCAGCAATACATGTAACCAAAACGTGTTTTGAAAGGATGTCCACATACTTTTGGCCCTAAAGTGTCATGTCAAGCCACTCATTGTAATGCATGTGTGTTATGAGACAAATCATTAAACCCTGTCACATATGTGCAATTGTGGGAGGTTACTGAACTCTATTTACAACTTGGCACAAACACACACACACACACATACTCTCTCTCTCTCTCTCTCTCTCTCTCTCTCTCTCTCTCACACACACACACACACACAATCACACACACCCATACAAACACACACACACACACAAACACACACATCCTAAGGCGGGGATAAGGATGCAGACGAGACGCACCTGCTGTTCTTAAATCCAGATGAGTGGAGGTCCTTTTCCCTAAAGAAAAGATCAAACACCTGACATGCTTGCAAACACACACACACACACACACACACACACACACTATGATTTCTTGCCGCTGTGGTTTGCATTCATTCCAAACACGAGCTCTATTTCAAGTGTTTGCTTTCAAAACTGCATTCACAGACCACAAACAAGCACTCTAACACGTGAGTCTAAGCAATGTGATGCAACTAACAGAGATCTAAAGAGGCAAGAGAAGTGGCACGGACACTAAAAAAGCATCAGTGACAACATAGGGAGTATTTAAATGGTGACATTAAACAAACAGCATCATCAGTAAGGTAGAACAATGAGCTCTCATGTTGAGCTCTTTTTAGTGTGTGTGTGCAGGTGTGTGACAATTTGGAATGTGGGTCCTTGAGCAAGGCCCTTAACCCTCGATGGTTTGGAATGTATACTCTAACTAAGGTAATGTAAATATAATCGAAAGAAGATGCTGTTATGATTGCAAAATAAGAGTTTAATATTAATGGCTATGATTTTGGACTAGGATGTCTAGGAGCTCCACAGAAAGATGTCCAGGATGTGTCCACATACTTTTGGCCACATAGTGTGTTGAGGTTTTTGAGTCCCATAGTTCCTGATCACTGGTTACGTTTACAGCAATTACAATGTTTAATTTAGGGATTATCAACGATGATGTGCAAAGCACAGCCGGGTAAGGATTGGTCAAGCATAAACTAGTGTGTGTGTGTGTGTGTGTGTTCATGATGTGGCTCCTCTGGAAGTCTCTCGAGGACCAGGGGGTGTAAAGTGTTGATCGTTGCTTGGCGCCGATAAGCTAAAATGTTTTCGGAGCGTAAAGAATTGCGCGGTGCGTGAGCAGGATAAGGCATAATCTAACTCAGCACGCAGACGCCGCTCGCTAATATTTGCAATGGAAATCAGGTGGAAGTTATGCTAAGCTCACCATTATAGCATCTGAAAAGGTCTCCGAATTTAAATCTGACCCCTTATGCATCATGAATACTGGCTAGCGACCACAAAACGCTTTCGAATCTCATAACTGACTGAATGACTGAATTAGCGACCACTAACATCAAATACACGAAATACCGCGAGTGCTCGTGTCTAATTTAAAATCCATTAGAATGACGTTTTGAAGCTAAAGTTAGCGCCTTTGTAGTCTTAATGCTAACAGCTACAATTCATGTGGATTTAAATAGTTATATAGGATTATTTTAGCAATATTAAAGTCATAAAGAGATCAAAAGGTTGGTGGACCAGATTCATAGTCCTTCGGGCGCAGTGATGCATATTTCAATAAGTCGTTCTGTCATTCCATTTGCAAGCTAAAGGAAGATGCTAATCAGGCCCGTGTTATGCTAGTTTAGCTAGCTTATGCTTATGGCTGCTAGCCATGAGCAGGAGACTGCTGAGGATGATGCATGATGCATTTGTGCAACTGGACATGTTAAATCTGGAAAAGGGTAGAAAATGTACAAATAAAATAATATCTACTTTTAATTCTGTTTCACAAACGTGGGCTGCAGTGCATTCTGGGTAAACAGTGCGCCAGAAGTCTACAGTAATAAAGCTCTCAGAAACTTCTTTGAAGCCACAGCAATTACCTTCATGATAATTCATGATCCATTTTAAGCAGGTGGAAATAAAAACTGGTTTCATAGTGGCTGTTATATGTGTTTTTTTTTTCTTCTGCCTGAAACCCGTGTGAAATTGTGCAGCTAATCGGCTAAATCTCTCAACACGGGGGGAATAATTGCTCACTAAATTAGCGTACCTGGGCCCCGTTGTGTTCGGTCATGCCTAGTTTCTTGTGTAGCGTTGATGGTAATATTAGTGCTTAATTAAGATCAGGCCAGAGTTGCTAAAGGTCGACCATTAGCGCCGGGATCATTGAAATGCTAATTAAGAACAGATTATAAAGTTACGCTTCTTTACCGGGTTTATTAAGTAATTACTCATGCTGTTCCGACTCTGTACTCGTGATGTAGTATTACACGTAGACAACCAAACCAGATGGAAGTTTGTCGAAGAGAGTTTGAGAAAGGCTGCCGTTTTTACTGGGGTAAGATTACCTCGAATGTTGAATGGGTGTCCACATACTTTTAGTCGAATAGTGTGAATACACACAAGATTAATAAAGCAATAGAAATGTTTGTATATCAGGCATGCAAGTATGACCACCGTAATCCTAATCCTGGGTACTTCTGTACACAACAAACAGTGATGCACGGTGCATCTTTCTATCCGAACCAGCATTGACATTAATTAGATTTTTTTTGAGGATCCAATGTGGGATTTAAAATGCCCGATAGATCCCACCCACTTACAGGTGCCATGTTGAGGAGATAATCTTTTGTCAGGAGCCTTATAATGTAATGCCTACCTTTGAAATTGATATACGTTATTAGTCAATGGATGATAATTTTATAGTCTTCGTCCTTCAGTCTTCGTCAGTCTACGACGTGTGTGAATCTCCTACCTTGTGAAAGCTTTTGACTTTGAGAACAAATTCCAACCCGGTCAGCCTATTTAGTGACCTTGTCAAAAGAGTAAAAGACTTTGGGGATTAGAACTACCAATAGGGGATTAGAACTATCCTCAATTTCCCTGAGGGAACCACCCAAAGGGATCAATAAAGTTCTATCTATCTATCTATCTATCTACCAGGATTTTCATATGAACCCTTTTTCTACCAGAGGCTGCCAAATGGCATCTGGTAATGTTGACTTTTTTGGGTTGTGGGGGTTCACCAACTTGTTCCAGAGAAGATTGTAGAGTGTAGTAGAATGTCTCCTTGCAAATGTAATTGCCTAATTTAAATAACACTGGAGACGAGAAGAGCTATTCACATTTGCCAAATGGCAGTTCTTTGGGATTTAAAGGTATAATTGCCAAATGGCAGCGGTTTGGTAGTTCTAGTGTTAACTGAAATCTTTTAATGGCCAACAACCTTAAGGTCCGGTGTCCACATATTTGTGGCCATATTGTGTAAGGAGAAATGCAGACAATTCGAGCAGCGGGACCAGAACTAGTCTGAATTACAAAACTCGGCACTGCTACAAGTTGTCTGTTGTACACTATAGTGCCAGTAGCCAACCCAGATAAATAGGGAGGGTTGTGTCAGGAAGGGCAACTGGCATAAAAAAACAAATCAATAATGCATATCACCATCTGTTATGGAGACTCCAAACGGGAGAGGCCGAAAGCATTCCGTGTACGGAGAAAATATTGTGGTCCTGGAACAGATTGTGAGAGGTACCACCATGGTTCAACCCACAAAAGAGTTAAGAATTCATGCATCAATGTTCTTTAATCATCTTCAATCACGGCTTTCCTCCTCCGAGCTCTTCAGCCAAGAGAGGCGCGCCATGACCCCTCCGTTCCCAGCGGAGAGATTCGGCCACTGAGCTGCTGCTAACATTATTGCAGCGTCATTAGCATAATGATTCCCCTCCCTCCCCACCCTCCATCCCTTCCTCCCTCCTGCATCCGTCTCTCCGTCTCACGCTGTGGGTTGTTACCCCGAAATGCTCCCCGAGGTCCTTCACTATTTTAAGCTTGTTAATAATCATTATGGATGTGCAGTCGAGCGGCTGAAGAGAATAATTAACTCACCTGAGCCGCTCGCAACGATTCCGTTACTGATTTTTTTTTCTTTTTTGCTCATCAGGGACCCATTAGGGATGCTAAATAAATGTGAAGATGTGCCTGTATTACAAAGCGGATCTAAAACACTTACCAAATCTCATTTAGTAAAGGAAGGTGAATGAGTTCGGTGTGTGCGAATGCTATCGCTAATTAGCATCCGACCTTTTAAAAAAAAAGCCTTATTTTTAGATGGTCTTTAATCTGTGTATGATAAAGTGATGCTAAACATGCTCAACTGCGCTTAAACACACGGCTGAGCGAAGTGCTCAAGCTTGCTAACAATCTTCTCACTCGCAGCAACACAATCGAGGATTTGTTCCCATCATACACCACATTACTCAAAGATGAAACGCTGCCGTTCCTTGATGGACGTCCAAGATTAATCTTACCCCAGACTCGGAGCTCCATAAAGGGCTTCGCGTCTACTGCAAACAGTCATTAAAACGTCTCATGGTATATTTAGGGCTGAAGCAGGATTAGGATGTGAATATGATCCTGAGAAATTCACTCATGTCATTGCAGGAACAGACAAAAAGTCAAACATGAGCGCTACAGAGCATTTGCTTTCATCTAAATGAATGTCTGAGGGTTGTAATTATTAGCTTAAACAAACAGAACTTGGCCTTCCCCTCACTTTGTTACGCGGCTAATGATGCTACGTCATACTGACCACAATTTCAACATACACACACCACAAGTAGGGTGTGAAAGTACATCTGTATGCTAGCTGATCCTTCAGATCCATAAGTCTTGTGGGAATGTTAAGCTATTTCCATCCACGTCATTTCTTTAATGTTAATTATAGCCTGCTTGCTAGGAAGCGTAAGCATTTTTTTAGCCTTATGTGTCATTATAATAACGCTAGTCAGAAGACAGCTGATGTAACAGTCGTGTAAATCAAGTGTGTAATGTGTACAAACTTTACTCGCCATCGTTCCTTCCAACTAGTAAAGATTTGTCTCAGCATCTCAGAACTAGGTGGAGTCTAATTGCTAAACTTTTCTAGCCTTTCATGTTTGTTTCCAGAAGTGTGTAAACCTGCACTGTTTATCTTAAGATTTATCTTTCTAAAGATTATTTGTTTAGAGTTATATTAGAATTATTTCAGTTGCTGGTTCGACCAGGCAATAATTCATTATTTGCATAATGTTTTGCATAAACATGTTCACTAGCCAGAAAAAATGCTAGCCAAATATCATTTACCGATTAGCAAATGTAATGCAAATATAAAGCAAATGTAAAAAAAAATTGTAAACAGTTTCTTATAAAACTTATAAACAGTCGGTACAAATTTGCTAGTTATAATGCTACATCTAATATCACAGCGTATACTCACTTATACTCACGCAAACTAGTTTGTGTATTGTTTTAAACAAATGGGGTAAACAGACTAATAATTAAAGTACATTTTAGATAACCCCGAGAAATGTTGGTGTAAAAATACCCAATTATTTATTCTAAAAGACAGTAAAGTCTTTACATTTCATAGGAACCCTTTAGATTGTATGTGTACATTGTATGGCACGGTGGCTGAGTGGTTACAGCACTGTCGCCTCACTGCAAGAAGTCCTGGGTTCGATCCCCACATACATATACGTTCTCCACATATCAGCGTGGGTTTCCTCCGGCCGGGTACTCCGGTTTTCTCCGACAGTCCAAAAACATGCACTAGGTCGATGGAAAATGTGAAATTGTCCAGTAGTCTGACAAGTTCCCACCAATTACTGGTGGTTGTCATCAGGAAGGGCATCCGGACGGAAAACTCTGTTCCAAACATTAACGTCCGACCCCAGGAACTGGGAAAACAGACGATAAACGAATAGAGAGAGAGAGAGAGAGAGATCCTGGCACATGTGGGTCGATTATTATGATATTATTATTATTATTCTGATGTGAACGTGTTCAGTGTGACCAACACTAAATACGAGAAGAGAAAAGAGCAATACGGGTTTCTTCCGTGTCTGAACTGGATGAATGACATCACGTTTAGTAATTATTTTTAAGTAAGTCTTTTTATTAATAAATTAGGAAATGGTTTCATTTTCCCAGTCATGAGGAACGTCAGCGTTCATCCTTTTTTCGGAACACCTGATGGCAGACCACACCTTCACAGAAAAGGTCCTGGAAGAAATACAGGGTGGGAAAAGTACACGTCAGCATGATAGCGTGCTAATTCTTCGAAGGTCATATTGTATCAGAGATGGACAGCCAGTCACACACCAAGTGCAGTTTATCTTCCTCGAACCAGTGTTTCCATCCACGGTTGTTCTTTTCACCCTTCTGTGTGCACACCAGAGCGTCGCCCTCCCAGGTTACTGTGCTCTGTCGATACACAGAAACGTCTGAGCTCAGGTCTATATGACTCTTAGTGAACTTACAAATCCTTATTTAAATGTTTATATCACAACTTTAAATGTTAAACCAAGTTCATTAAAATCGACGAGAACCTGTTCAGGTCATTAGTGTATTCAATCAATGTCGAACTGTGTATTAAATCAATGTCTAATGACACTAAATAAGATTAAAACTGGATAATGGATGGATACATGTATGGCTGTGATGGCTTAGTGCTTAAAGTAGTGGGCTACAGACCATAAGGTTGCCCGTTCAAGCCCCACTACCACCAAGCCCTTAACCCTCAATTACTCAACAAATGGAGTTCTGATGTAAGTGTAAGTTGCTTTGGATAAAAGCATCTGTTGAAAATGTAAATGGATCACAAAGATCAAGACGAGTTCATTCAAACACTCCAACATTAACACATCATCATCATTTCAGTTTTTTATCAGTCCTTACTTTCACGCTCCTGTTGTCGAGACCTTTAGTAAACTCTTCAATCTCCTCCCCGATCGTGAAGCTCATCTCATAGTTCCGAAAGGTGCTTAGGGTCTTGATCACAAACTTGTCCCCATCTTGAATAAAGACTTTGGTTTGAGAAAGATGGATGCCGATCTTGCGTGTGGCAAAGTCAACATCTGGGAACAAGCGCAGTTTTGATTATCATTTTCATAAACCAACATGCACATTGTTTTTAAGACATGAATCAGGATTTTAAATATATATATATATATATATATATATATATATATATGCTTACTCAGTTCTTTCATGTAATTGTCAAAGTTGTCATTCATTTCCAGCACCCATGTCCCGCTGAAGTCCACAGGCATGGTGGTGTACGATGGACTTTTGAAGGGAAGCGTGGCGTCTCGACATGTTATATACTGGCACAAAGAAAGGGGTCAGAGTACTAAAGATATGAGAGCGCAGTGGACACCACACCACCGGCCACACACACATCGAATCCTGCTTGTGTTGATTCACATTTATTATAATATTAAAGTTATTTTGGCTTTATTTAGGTTATTTTGGGCTTCATCCCAGTGGCTTGGCGTCTATGGAACAATTAATAGTTCTAAGAACTATGAGATGAGCTTCACGATCGGGGAGGAGATTGAAGAGATTACTAAAGGTCTCAAATTAATCTGGCTTGGCCCGTGAATTCAAACTGCGTAAAGGAAAGGTTCCGGAGAAGCCTCGGGCCCCGAAGGGACCAAAAGCGGGACCACGGAGAGGAACGGGCGAGGAGCAGGTGAAGCAGATGACGGAGGTCCATGTGGAAGGATGAGAAAGAAGATCTGCTGAAGAGGATGAGGATGAAGGTCGAGGACTAAGAGCTGATCAAATATACCGTCAGTAGTGATGATGCAGTAAATAATTATGGCCACTAGATGTCGCCAAACAACAACAATAACAAGTTTCGATCCACATATGTGAGAAAGCTCAAGCATGGAAAGTATTTTATCATCCAAAACTGAAAATTATTGTAATTATAATGTAATAAAATGTTTACAGTGAGTGGCATCAACTGCCAAACATGGAGGAGGAAGTGTGGTGGCCTAGGCACACAGTCTTATGGCTGTTGTGTTGGTTCCAGGGTCGGTGGTCACTACTTTTATGAGATAAATGTTTAGAATACATTTTTGATCTATAAATTGAGACCAGGCTTTCATTTCTGAGTGCAATAAATAATCTCTAATTTAAAAAAGGGAGAAATGTGGGTACACACACACACACACCCACACCCACACCCACACACACACACACAGGATACAATTCCAGTATCTCCAATAAACCTGACTGCATGTCTTTAGATCGTTGGAGGAAACCCGGAGTATGGGGAGAACATGCAAACTCGTCACGCGGGACTTCCTCATACGTGTGAGTCCACGCACCAGCTGACGTCACTCCGTGGACTCACACGTTTGAGGAAGTTCCACGTCAGATTTGACTGTCCGGAGGAAAACTCGCTGTGGTCTGTGTTGAGTGTAGCGGCGGATCAGTACTGCGGTTCGAACCCGGAGCCACATCAGCACAGCAAACATGGTGAGTGGGGCTCGGTTCTCTTATTTATCCGGTCTTTTTCGGGGGCCTTGGAGGCGCTTCTTTTAGCTTCGGCTCGCTAGTTAGCATCAATGCTACCAACCGGGCCGCCCGCTAGCATGAGCTGCTATTATAGATTATTATGCCGTGTTCGACTTAATTTGTTTATTTAATATTTAATAAACCGCTTTGACTTATTTCAGGCCGCATTTTTATTAGTTTGTGGTTTTGTGTTTGAGTCAAATTGAGTTTTTTTGTTTGTTTTGGGGGCTTCGGCTAGTTAGATTCGCTTGTTCACAATATGGAACAGTCAGTGGCAGTTAAAACACTTTTATTAATATAATATTGATTATGCACGTTATTATTATTTTTATTTTCTATTTCTTGCATTTTTACGAGTTTATTTGTTCAATTATGGCACCATAGAGGCGGTTTGGTGTCCAAAAACTATCAAGAATTAAAAAGGCAAATGTATAAAATGTAATGAATGTATTTCCTGGCTGGCTGGTAAATAAATAATAATAAAAAAAAAACTATAAAGTTTTGTTTATCTCTGTGTTGCAAATACAGTACATAAAACACAACATTTAAAATAATAATAACCAGTGTGTGCAGTGAAAAACATATCGACACACCCACTAGGGGGCAGCAGTGAGAACACCGGTCTTGGCAGCCTTTTGCCTCAGTGCCCGCAGAGCTAGTTAGTGGGGTTCGGTGCCTCGTGAGGGTGCACTTTCAGTCCCACTCGTGGCCTGTCGGCTGTCCGAATCGCACCGACAACCTTCCGATTACAAGTTCAGTTCTCATCACCAGCAAATGATATAATATTGTTCACCACTAGAGGTGCTCTAGAGGCTTTATACAGACATGTAGTTCTGTTCCGTTGTGGTCATGTTGACGTGTGAATTCAAATTGTGTGTGATCCCTGGTTCGAGTCCCAACAACGCACGATCGTCATGGTGTCAGAATCTGTTCCGGACGTCTCGTCGTTTTGATGACTCGTGCGCCCCCTTGTGGTCTGCGTCGGTACTCCTTGCGGTCTGCAATGTTTTTCTGCAAAGTTGCAAACTCTTTTTCCTCCACAACTGGTTCCATAAACATTTAACATTTCTGTTTTTTTCTTCTTCTATAGCCTCTCAGGCTGGACATCAAGCGTAAGCTCACGGCCCGGTCCGACCGCGTCAAGAGCGTGGACCTTCACCCCACAGAGCCGTGGATGCTGGCCAGTCTTTATAACGGCAGCGTGTGTGTCTGGAACCATGAATCTCAGACCTTAGTAAAGACGTTTGAAGTGTGCGACCTGCCAGTGAGAGCCGCGAAGTTCGTCGCCAGAAAGAACTGGGTCATATCCGGCGCTGTGAGTACTACTACGGAGAAAGGAGTCGATCCTTCTGTTCCCACGTGTTCCCACGGCAACCAAGATGGTAGAAACCGTGAAAATATATTTTGTACCTGGATGTGATTTACTAATGTTTTTTTTACTCTGTCCTCTTTGCTTAGGACGATATGCAGATTCGTGTTTTCAACTATAACACGTTGGAGCGTGTGCATATGTTCGAAGCCCACTCGGATTACATCCGCTGCATAGCCGTTCACCCCACTCAGCCCTACATCCTCACCAGCAGCGGTTGGTAGAACCTGGTTTTACTCTGACATCTTCGAGATCCGCAGCAGTTCTTGAATGTGTGTGTGTGTGTGTGTAGATGACATGCTCATTAAGCTGTGGGACTGGGAGAAGAAGTGGTCCTGCAGTCAGGTGTTTGAGGGCCACACACACTACGTCATGCAGATTGTCATCAATCCCAAAGACAACAACCAGTTCGCAAGTGCATCGCTGGACAGAACCATCAAGGTAATTAATAATGCAGGGGTTCAGTGTGTGTGTGTGTGTCTGTTTGTGCGTGTCTGGGTGTGTGTCTTGTGTCTGTAAGTTTGTGTGTGTTTGTGTTTTTCTGCGTGTGTCCATACGTGTTTGTGCATATCTGTCTATGTGTGCACGTGTGTATGCATGCAAGTAGGTGTGTGTGTGTGTTGATACACTTGTGTACACAAGGATTTGTGTGACTCAGGTGTGGCAGCTTGGTTCCTCATCGCCCAACTTCACCCTGGAGGGTCACGAGAAGGGTGTGAACTGCATTGATTATTACAGCGGAGGTGATAAACCGTACCTCATCTCTGGAGCTGATGATCGACTCGTGAAGATCTGGGACTATCAGGTGAGAACCTTCAGCTCTCCATCCATCCGTCAGCTAAATTTAATCGCCACACACACCGGGAGAGACACTCTCAAAGGACAATCCCAGTGTCCCCCATTAACTTAACTGTGTGTCTTTGGACTGTGAGAGGGAACTGCAGTACCCGGAGAAAACCCACACAGAAACCGAGATACCCGGGAATCGAACCTGGGACTGCGACAGCCACCGTGCCGCCTTTTGTTTTTTGTGTATGTTATTTGTTGTTATGTTTATTGTTCTGTTCTGTTCATGTAATGTCCAGAACAAGACGTGCGTACAGACCCTGGAGGGCCACGCCCAGAACGTGTCGTGCGTTAGCTTCCACCCTGAGCTGCCCATCATCGTCACCGGATCCGAGGACGGTAAGCGGTAGTCGTCGTGTTGACCGGTTTATGCCATACGAATGCCAGATCAGTGCTGTCGGGTCCCTGGAACAAGGCCCTTAAGCCCGAGTTACTACGACGACGTGTCGTGTCTTCATCTCGGAGGTTTGAATTATAAATAAAGTTTGTTTTTGTTTGTGTTTCAGGCACCGTACGGATCTGGCATTCCAGCACGTATAGGCTAGAAAGCACGTTAAACTACGGCATGGAACGGGTGTGGTGCGTGTGTGGCCTGCGTGGTTCCAACAACGTGGCACTCGGTTACGACGAGGGCAGCATCATCATCAAGGTAAACAAACAAACCACACGAGTGCAGAGTTGTTCATCCGATAAACCGCTGACCGTTGTGCTGCCGGTGGTGTGTCCGTTAGCTCGGCCGCGAGGAGCCGGCCATGTCCATGGACACCAATGGGAAGATCATCTGGGCCAAACACTCAGAGGTACAACAGGCCAACCTGAAGGCCATGGGCGACGCCGAGATCAAGGACGGAGAGAGGTTGCCATTGGCCGTGAAGGACATGGGCAGCTGTGAGATCTACCCCCAGACCATTCAGCACAACCCCAACGGAAGGTTCGATTAAACGTTCACTCTCCATTATCCTTATTTTTTTTCCCCAAATGAATTTCGAACCGTTCGTTCTCTTCGGTTCCTCACGTGCAGGTTTGTGGTGGTTTGTGGAGATGGCGAGTACATCATCTATACCGCTATGGCGCTGAGGAACAAGAGCTTTGGCTCAGCTCAGGAGTTCGTGTGGGCTCACGACTCCTCCGAGTAAGTGTCTCGTTCTCTCCTATTTTTATCTATAATTATAACAATAATAGTTCATCTGTAGATCTGAAGGGGGTGTGATGTTCATTTGTTTGTTTTGTGTGCCGCTGTGCAGGTACGCCATCCGAGAAAGCAGCAGTGTGGTGAAGATCTTCAAGAACTTCAAGGAGAAAAAGTCGTTCAAGCCAGACTTTGGTGCTGAGGGTCTGTATCATGTATAATGTGTGTGTATATACTCACTATTTACTATTTATGTAGCTTCTTACATCATGGTTTACAGTTTAGGTAACGTTCATGACCAGAGACGACACTAGAGGGCGTCGAGTTTCTGAGGGTTCTGTCGTTTTTGTGTTTACATGCTGGTTTCAGACGATTTCAGCCAATCGATATTGAACAACAGATGCTATTAAATGTCCAATCATATACGACGAGGCACCCAACATGTGCGAAGAGAGACTGCTTTAACTACAAGCACTTGTACACACCAGACAGGCGCTCGCAGATATTCGTTTCTCCCAGATTCTGTCTGTTAAATCAGAAATGTTGTAATGGAAGCTTCTTCTGGTTCCTCTGTCAGGTATCTACGGCGGTTTCCTGCTGGGCGTCCGGTCTGTAAATGGTTTGGCCTTTTACGACTGGGAGAACACGGAGCTCATTCGCCGCATCGAGATTCAACCCAAACACGTACGATTCTACGTTTCTGGTGTAGTTGTTCCTGATCCTACTGAACACCATGTGTTAATATCTCCATCTAAATGTCTATCATTTATTTGTCTTGTTTTAGATTTTCTGGTCAGACTCCGGAGAGCTGGTGTGTATCGCCACTGAAGAGTCTTTCTTCATCCTGCGTTACCTGGCCGACAAAGTTGCTGCATCACAAGAGAACAACGAAGGCGTGACCGAGGACGGAATCGAAGATGCTTTTGAGGTGAATGTCGATTTTTTTTTTTTTTTATCGTCCCATTTTTACAATAACACAACTAGGGCTGTCCGCAAATAATCGATTATTCGTTGGTCGACCGAAAAAATTACTAGTCGG
>JAOUQU010000032.1:3370128-3380946 GCA_028566735.1 Ammoglanis amapaensis
AAACATTTTGAATCACATTGTAATGAATTATAACTGTGTCTCGTTTGTTGTAGGTTCGAACTCTGCGCATGCATCTGTTCACTGCGATTCAGATCGTCTGTCTGGCCATCCTCTGGGCCGTCATGTCCACCCAGGCTTCACTAGCATTCCCAGTCTTTGTGATCCTCACCATTCCCGTCCGGCGGTTCCTGCTGCCTCGAATCTTCAACAAGCGAGAAGTGCAATGCGTGAGTACCCGCCCCTAACCCTAATCCCCCCCCCCCCCCGCCCCCGCATCTATTCATATTCACACTGACATTCAAAGCCTCGGGATGGTCGGGGTCGAAGGTCGCGCCTCTGCATTTACTCCGGACGCATCTCGTGTCTCTATTCTTTCTCTCCAGCTGGACGCCGATGACGCCGAGCCCACGTTCGACATGAAGGAAGGCCAGGACGAGTACACCGAGATGCACATGCCAGTATGATGCCCGACTCTCGCCCGGCCCACAATTCCACGCTTCAGTCCTGGATCACTTTTCATCACAAGTGCACAAGAATCGCTGAAAAGCAGTCATGGTGTGTCGAACGGGTTCTGATCCTGCTGGTGTGTGTGTGTGGGTGTGTGTGTGGTCTTTACTGTGCTGTGTCATCGTCATTTTATCCTCCAGGTTTTTGTGTGTTTGCTCAACAAGTCTCCTGAAAAAGCCACAAAACCAGATTTCCAGATTTATGCAAAAAGTCGACCGATGGTTTTATTCAGAAGTTTTTTTTATTGCCATTTGATTTCACAAACACACCGGAAGAAAATAACATTTACAATCGATAATAGATCGAAATAAAAATGCAAATCAAACATTTGGGCATTTTAATGTAAAACGATAACGATATGCGTACAATTTCTGTGCATTAATTAACGTGCTATTAAAATCCAAATATGGATCTTAAATGAAGAAACTACCCTCTTAATCTTTTAAATAAACCTTCTCTCAAAAACAAAAACACGGTAAACAACGTGTGTAAGTAAATAACCGAAACATTAGCTTACACGAGGCAAGTTAACCGTCTTATGAACGTGAAATAATAAACATTTCCCCCCGATTTTTATTAGGGGCTCTAATTTAAACTTTTAATTTGTTTATCCTCGTGCGCTTTCGCATTTTCTTCCAATTATCGCTACGCTACAACAGGCACCATGTCAAAATAAAAGTCTCAGTCATTTTTAACCTCGTTTCGTACAGGTTTACCAGGAAGGACAACGAGGTGAACCAAAAACTGAACAAACACACTGATAGAGTAAACGTTTTCTGTATATACAGGAACGATTATTTGAATACATTTATGTTCTTTTAGTTAGATTGTTAGATACACACACTGAGCGTCCGGGTTTGTTTTCATATCGTGCTAAAGTAGGAATAAAGTTACTAACGGGAGCAAAGGAGGTGTAGTGGTGTTGGTGGGGTTTGGGGGTGTTCGGTTGTATATTGTATAACGCACAGTGATACGCCACACTAGGTTTGTCGTCTGTTTTTGTTGTATGTGTGTATGAACCCCTGTATTAGCTATGCACTCGACACTCGAACTCTGTCCTGAATCGCACTGCAATGTGGGTCGTTATGAGGTTTTCTTGCGTTTCTTTTTCTTTTTTCGACACTTTTCTCGTTTAAAACTGATCACACTTTCTCTAAATAAATATAGAATAAACCCCAAACCTGGCAACTCTGTATAGTGAAGTCAACCAGGCAAGTAGATACTAGATTGTACCAGGGAAGTTATTGCACCGTGGTGTATGGTTACACACTCGACTTCTCGTTAGATTGTATCCCTCACACACACACACACACACACACACACACACTCCATGTTTAGTATTATGTTGGAAAACAATATTCCAAAATCACAAAAATCTTGCACAGTCTGAATTTCCACAGACGATTTTTACATTCCAATATGTTCTGTAGTGCAGTGTTGCCCCATGGGTAGTGACCCCGCACCCCTTACCTTGACCCTGAGTGAAATATTAACTATAGTACATCATGGTGTGAGGACTTTTCAAATGCCCAGAGCCTGACGACCTGGGCTGAATTTGGACCTCTGGCTGGGCAAGTTTGCATTTACTTTGCCTACCCAGCCAACCCCCCCCACCACACACACACAAACACACACAAGGTAGATTGGTTGCACTTAATATCCGCTAGGATGGTGGTCTTGTCAGTTGTCCTGCTATCTCTTTTGTCCAGTACCTGTACATCTACTATATACTGTATGAATGACGTTATGATGTCACAGTTCAGCCCATCATAAAGAAATCATCTTCCGGTCTCGTGCTGTGATGTCACAATGTGGCTTTTGCCTCTGTTACAATCATTTCAGTACTTAAGGGAATATTAGCCATCCGTTACTTTCTCGGTTAGTCCACAGTAAGCAGAATAATAATTTAACGGGATTATTATACTATCGGCGTGTGTATAGTGTTTAATATATTAGAGCATTTTAAATATTACTAGGCAACCGAATCACTGTATAAACGTCTAGTCGATGATTTAAGGAGCATTTGTTTGAAATATTATAGCTTGTTTTTATTAGTCCTGGGTTACTGATGAGCTGCTTCTGATTTTTATTATCAAGGACGCTTTGAGAAAGCCTGCAACAGACTGGCGACCTGTTCAGGGGTTTAGTGTATGTAAACAAGATTAAGCGGTGGTAAAAACTAGATGATGGATGGATATTTCAGAACATACATGCAATCCAAAGCAGAAATTTAAATGTACTTTTTTATTTTACATATCTGCCTTATTGTAGTCGTTTTACTTTCTGTATGTTTTTATTTTGTGTTTAAAGTGGAACATTCATGCAGCAAAAAAAAAAGAAAGAAAATATTCTGGAAAGAAATTCTCAGGGTGTCTGTGTGTGTGTGTGTGCATAAAGCTGATCTGCATGTAAACTTGCCGTGCAGGTTTTATGCAGCAATCTTACGTTCTCATTTAGACCCAACAGCTTGCGGGTATTTAAAAATGAATACATGTGACGGACAGACACACCCTGATCAATGCGCTCATTCCTCATCCTCGTCATTCGTGTTGCCGCTCAGCCCAGCCAGCAGGCAGAGCTTAACACGATCAACTGAACTGAACAGTATTTCGTGTGTATTAAACATGACTGTTCCACTTTTTACACTCGAGAACTGTTACATGTGCAATCGGTCTTGCTGAGTAGACGAGTCACACAAAAAAAATACGACTTTTATTCTCAATATTGGACAAAAAGTATTTCACTTGCTTTTAACGATTGTAAATAATGAAACTAATACAGTATATATTTGAAACTATGATTTCGTTTTGCTACTGCTGGAAATATGCATCTTAATGGAGAGAACAAGCGAGTGCCTTTCGATCGTCACTGTAAAACATGCCGGATGAAACTGTGTCGTTTGCTTTGTGCAATCTCGAACCGTCACCTGAAGCCTGTTTGTCGTGCGTGATGAAACTTTGAAGTGTTTTTAAGAGATGTGACATGTTTAAGGTGACTGAAGTCACAGATGAATGAATGAATGAATGAACAGTAAAGTCTCAATAAAGCTACTTAACATTCTTACTCATGTCTTGCGTTTTTACTCGTTTTACTACATTTGCCGATTATTTAACAGGATTTCTAGATGGGCAAATTTGCATGAGTACAATAATTAAACATTATTAACAGGATAATTCATAACTTATCTGTTAATCATTATATTTAATTATTATTATTCAGCCCACTTTGTGTCTGGCTAACTATTCCCGCAGTAAAATATCAGAAATCAACGCTAAATGCTGATTTATGGCTTTATTTGAAACTACAACAAGATTATAACACACACACACACACATTCGGTTCCCACTCCCCGTGTCTGCGTTGGCTTTCCTCCCATAGTCCAAAAACATGCAGTCCTGTTAAATGGAGATACTGAAACTGTGTGTGTGCTTGACTCTTTATTATGGGTTATAAGGGCCTCGCTTAAGGGCCCAACATCAGTAAACCTGGAGCGTCAGATTACTTAGGAGATTTTTTTAGCGACCAGTGGAGTGGCGGTCGTGGGCACCGTTGGTGTCGCTGGGTGGCGCCCCGACGCGCGTCTCCTCCTCCCGGGCTGCGTGGGTCAGTGAGGCGGGTAAACAAGACCGTTCCTACCGGTCCATTCGTATCACCACGAGCCGGCTTCAGCACCACTGAATCTTATCCTGCACCGGGGACCACCGGGTCGCGTATGATCATCACCGCGGATGCGTTTAAAAATTACAAATATAAACGAGTTATTTAAAAGTTTAATGAATTTCATACCGACAAGCGAGAAAATCTAAAAATCCACGTCGGACGTGTGAATCTCGCGGTTCGTTTCGCTCTCGGGAGTTCCTCCCCCTGCGGCGCTGGGCGGAGTTTCATACCGAACCCGACGCTCCTCTAGTCGGATCCGTTTCGACTCGACTCCCCGGGGTTCACGGCTGAAAAATAGCACCGTTTTCACCGCTTATTCACGCCGAACGTGTTTATCTCGGGTGTCAGACTAACCGTCAAGACCGTCTGTATCGAATTGGTGCTCAAGGGTGAGTTTTGGGGGTTTTGGAGGGGACGAGTTTTAGTTCGTTTTTTGTGCGTTTTCCGTACCGCGCGTCCCCGACTCTTTGTAGCTTTCATGGCGGCGCTGCGAGGCGTGCTGTCGGGGCGAAGAAAGGCTCTCCCCAGCCGCCGCGGCTCTCGACATAAATAGCAAGATCAGAACTTAACACTTCCATGAACACGTCTCGGGTTTATATTCGAGCCGTAATGTTCATTCGGGTGTCCCGCATATGGTTTTAATCCGAGTCATATTGTAATCGTTAATCCGTTTTTTTCTCTTTCTTTCTACCAGGTCCAAAAATAGATATAAAGATATGAATGTTAAAAATAAAAACACAAACGTAGATGTTTACGAACGATGGAACTGGAAATGTATGTAATCCAGTAAAGTGTACGATGTTTTTTATTGTATTTTGGCGTGTCTGCGTTCGTGGGTGCCAGCGGAAGCTGTGTGCTGACTCCTCCCGGAATAAGGGCGCCATTGTTGGGCTGCGTGTTCACGCAACGCTCGGTAACTTCGCATCCAAGTTTACGAAGCTGCTCCCGTTAAATCCACGCAGTAAACCAGCCGCTCCCACTGCCAGCACCCAACACTCCGATTTAAGTCCAAATATTCTGGTTTAATAAGTCTTAATAAAGCAGATCATTTTGAAAATGAGACAAGCAGCGATGAATTAAACGACAGGATGTCATTTAAATAAATATAAATAATAATAAAGAGCTTTAAGGCTTTTTGTGTTTAAATCGGTTGACCTTGTTCGGTCGGCGTTGTGGGGACTAAACCAACCCGTCAAAGCTGATCCACCACACGTGGAGATCTGGCCAGTACTAACCCTTCCCAACAACGCTCAAATTCTTCTTCTTATTAATAATTCTTCTCTATTTTCTTCTTCATTCTAACCAATTACTGTAAAATAAACCCCCCAAAACACGTTACACACATAAATAATCAGTAAATTAATGTTTATAATCGACAACTTGGTCGGATTGTGATGCTACAGCTAAGTTAGCCAACTGCTTATCCAAGTAACTTTTATCATGTTGTCGAGATGTTTTATTTTTTATTTACTGATCATTTCTTTTACAATTTGTTTTTCTATTTGGACTGACGCCGTATTAATAATAAAATTATTTTCAGAAACGTTCTTGGGTTTCATTCAATATTAGCCGTACATGATGTACTAGCTTGTTGCTTTCAGTTTTTCGATTTCTTGAATATTTAATAATAAGCTTGTTTTACTATTAAGTTATATTATTAAGCTTATTAAGTTTTAAATGAGTATTAAGTCGTGCAAATTCATTTTAGAAGCACAAACTCAAACGTTTGATTCATTAAAGTTTCTCCAAGTGTCTGTGTGGGTTTCCACTGGGCGCTCCGGTTTCCTCTTGCAGTCCAAAGACGTCCAAGTGTGGTGAATTGAAGATGCAGAATCATTTATGACTGTGTTTGGTATTTAAAAACGTGTATACCAATGACGTGTACCGATTAACTACAGTTTCGATGATTTAAACCCTAATAAACAACCAAAATATGTGAAAATGTTACGAAACTGGTATTATAAGATCGTAAGATAAATGTGACACTTTGTCCAGTTAAAAAAAAGCTACGAATGTTTATAAGAGATTGCGGTAGGCTGGTGGGCTGAGAGTCAACCGGGTTTCCGACTGACGTTCCCTTGAGCAATGTGCCTAACCCCTTAAATGCTCCCTGGGTGCCATGGCAAGGGCTGCCCCACGTGCTGGGCATGTGTGCTCACTAGTGGATTGTGTTAAGTGTGGAGGATTAATTCTGATTTGTGTAAAGCCACATTGGTGAAAAACTGTACAAAATCTAAATATCCAAGTATTTACAGTTGAACTATAAAGTGGCCAAATTACTATGAAAGTTTGTATAAAAATGAGCATTGTTAACATAGTAATGTTTACACTTCCACTGATTTGGTTTGCAGAATTGCTATAAAAGTTCATCGGTGTTATGCCAAAATACTTTAATATTTTTCACTTAGATCCACATGTAGTTTGACATTGTAACCAGATGCTAAAAACTTTTGTTGTATTGAAAAAGTTTATGTTAACATCCCATCATTGTTTTCTAACAGATTTGTTCATGGATCCTGATCGGGTACATTAACCACGTTGAAGATTTTTGGAGCTTCTTTGGTGTCACCTTACCCTCATTCATATCTGTGTTCGAGCTTCGACCCTTTGTTTGTTTTCGTGTGGCTAATCTTGTAAACCTACCAATTTCGAGTCCGTTAGTCAGTCACTTGAGCACTTTTGGTCCCAAAGTTCACGTCTCTTTTTGCCTGGATTGTGAATGATTTACTGTGGACATGAAAAGTCTTTTTTAAAAGTAGTTAGTCCGATCTAACTTGTAGCAGATCACATTGTAAAGTCATTCAGATAAAACATCCTTTATTTGACGTGTGTACAGTAGAGATTCCGTTGCATATTCCAGCTTGTCTTATGACTGTCAGCACTAAACAACAACTGTTTAATTAATGTTCACTTGGAGCAGCCGTGTCCTGGTGGTTACATAACCGGGCTTGTGATCGGATGGTTATGGGGTCATACCATTTAAACAAAAGGAGTCCAAAACAAAAGTGATGGGGGCACAAGTTCCATAATCGTCTTCATCTTGTATTAATGAACAGGTTGGAGGTTTGGTGAAGCCCTCGACTGAGTCAGCATGAATGGCAGTAACAGTGTGAGCGGCACCCAGACCGGCCGGATTAAACTCGAGACAGGTGAGCATGCCGTGACCTAAAGCCTCGGCACGCGGGCCGTAGTTTCCGAACCAATATTCTTAAACATGCTTCTTTCTCACCCGATTCTAGTGTAGATGCCAGTTAGGCCGATATTCATTACATTTTCTTTGCTCGGGATTAAAGATAAATAAAGCGTTTGCTGTGTCTCTGTTAGATGTCAGTTCCTGGAGTAAGGAAGATTGTCTGATGCTGCTGGAGAGAATCCGCAATTTATTACCAGATGGCGACACGCTGAAATACAAGACCACCGAGTCTCATTTCGACTGGGACAAAGTCGGCTTCGGGACCTACACCGGAGACATGTGCAAACAGAAATGGCAGAAGGTTTCTACTGAGGTGAGGTTCTACTGAGGTTCAATTTATTTAAGTGACACACAGGATGGTTTTGTTTATTTGGACAGGATGATCACAGGTGAAACGAAAATATTCTGCTCGAGTAAAAGTTCTTGACGAGTAATGTTACTAAACTAAAAATCGACTCGAATTAAAAGCTCATTTTTAAACGCTTTTAACAGAAGGGGGCGCTGTGTCTAATTGGTTTTAATTGAAGTCGAATAGAAAAACATGTTAGTACAACATTTAATTATTTAGGGATGTGTATTGTGACGTTTAGGATCGGTCATCCCGGAAAACATTCCCAAACTTCCCAACCAGGGGGGTGTTATCCACACAGATGTTTTAAATCTACTGCTTTGTTACAAACAATTTATTACCTAGTGAATTAATAGTGTGTTAATTAATAATTATAAAATAATAAGCTCTTCCTTATGTGACGAGTGCTAGTCGTTTTTTGAAAACATTTGGCTTTCCTCAATCTGGCAACCCTATACACTAGTACTTTCAAACTCAGAATTGAGAGATTTAAATGTATTTTATTACAATTTACCAAAATTAAAGTAAAATCTACTTACACAGCGACAACAAGTACTCGCTAAATAATGTAGAATGAAGGGTTTCATCTTTACGAGACCAATTGTTGTAAGCGAGCAGTGATGGGAATTGAGTCCTGATTTATTTCTGCAGCTCAGGCAACACAGACCGAGTACACGACGGAGATGATGCGGCGCTGCGGTCTGTAATTGTCTCCCCCTCACGATACTGAGTTCTTTCTCCCTCAGGTGCGTAAATACCGAACCATGACCGAGCTTATCGTCGACGCAATCGAATTCGTCAAGAATCCGTATAAAGGAAAGAAACTCAAGGTGAGACCGTGTTCGCATTTACATCACAACTTTCTTTTTCTTTCGGAGGCTGAGAACTTTCTTCCCCTCACAGACCCACCCGGACTTCCCCAAGAAACCTCTCACCCCTTACTTTCGTTTCTTCATGGAGAAGAGAGCCAAGTACGCCAAGATTCACCCCGAGATGAGCAACCTGGACCTCACAAAGATCCTCTCCAAAAAATACAAAGAGCTTCCCGAGAAGAAAAAGGTGAACGTCAGCAGGGCCCAGCTGTAAAAAAAAAAAGAGCAACAGCATAATAATGATATTTGAAAGTGTTATAACAATGATCATTGAAACAATATAATTAAAAAACAGTAATGTAATAATAATAACAACAACTTCAGAACTTTAGTAGTAATAACACAAATTATTCTAAGAACATTAAAAAAGCAGTAATCTAACAATATTATTTGTAATTAAAACAGTAATTACAATAAAAACAAATAGTAATTGTGCTCTATCATATTAATTATAAAAAGTGATAATAATTCTGTATCATCAGCTGAAATACATTCAGGAATTCCAGCGGGAGAAGGAAGCTTTCGAGAAGAACATGGCCCGATTCAAGTAAGCACCACTTTTATCCACTCAAAATCCCGACAACGTGAGCTCACGTTTCCCAAAACGGTCTAAAAGAAGCTGTTTCTCCGTTGGTTATTTTCAGAGAGGACCATCCCGAACTTATAGAAGAGCGCAAGAAATCCGACCTCCCCGAAAAGCCCAAGACCCCTCAGCAGCTCTGGTACAACCACGAGAAAAAAGCCTTCATGAAGCTCCACCCCGAGGTGAGCGTGTTCGGCAGAACCTCGACGCGTGACCATCATAAACGGCTGCGTCTTAACCGCGTGTAACGTGTGTAGGTGAGTCAGAAGGAGCTGAAGGAAGCGTTACGCCGCCAGTGGTCTCAGCTGTCGGACAAGAAGAGACTCAAGTGGATCAGCAAAGCGCTGGAACTTCAGAAGAACTACGAGGTGGAAACCTTCACTTGTCTTTATAAACACTTTTCATTTAAAACAATTTAATCGCTTTGTACAGGCTCAAAAAGTGAGGGAGCTGCCATGCTGTCTTGATCCCTACATAGGGAACAGTGATATCTCATTAGAAACGGTTATAATAGGACGTCACCTTGTGAGGTGGGTCAGTGAGGCGACACTTTTCACCCACGTGCTTTTACACACACGGGATTTTCTGCTCTGCATGCAGTGAAACACACGCCAGTGAACACACACTAGGGGGCAGAAGTGAGCACTCGTGCTCGGTGCTGTGGGCAGCTCTAGGCTGGCTTTGTCATTCGAACCAATGGAAATGAAACGACTCGCACACAACGAATACAAATTGAACATCGATAATAATTTGAGTACGCAATATCAGGCTGGTAATAGAAGTGCAGGACGATTTCTGTTCTTACTAACGTGTTTGTATCATCGGCAATCAGAGATGAAAGAATGAAGGACGTTTGTGTGTCTCTCTGACAGGACAGCATGAGGGCGTATCACGAAGCGCACCCGGATTCAAACTCCGAGGAGCACGTCAAGTCCGTCCTGACCAAAGCCGAACGCCAACTCAAGGACAAATTCGATGGACGGCCGACCAAGCCACCGCCGTAAGTGTTGACCCGCCCGTGTCCATGTTCTCACTCCAGCGTGGGTCCTGAATGTAACCGAAGTGACGGAATAAAGTCTCACCATTGTGCTTTTACACACTTAACACACACTAGGGGGCAGCCCTTATTGTAGCCACGGTGTCTGTGGAGCAGATAAGACTCCGGTGCCTCGCTCAAGGGCACTTCAGTCTGTCACCTGTCGATTCTCGGAATCGAGAGACTGAAACTGGCAAGAACAAAACGGTGCAAAGAGCCTGTTAGAGGGCAGCACGATAGGCTCCAGTGTGTCGATCTTTCCCATCGTCAGCCGTGACCCTTGACCTGAATGTTTCCATAGGAACGGTTACTCTCTGTACTGCGCCGAGCTGATGGTCAACATGAAGGACGTGCCGAGTACCGAGAGGATGGTGCTGTGCAGTAAGCAGTGGAAGATGATGACCCAGAAGGAGAAGGACATGTTCCAGAAACGCTGCGAGCAGGTACGATCGCAGGGGTCCGGGTTCTATACCCAATACTGTGCTAACAAGTTATATACAGCATAAAATAGAATAAACTTACTATATATACAATAAAATATGATAAGCTAACAATATATACAGTATCATGTATAAGCAAACAATATTCACACTATAAAATATTATAAGCAGACTAAAT
>JAOUQU010000032.1:3396582-3408751 GCA_028566735.1 Ammoglanis amapaensis
TCCCCAGCCCGACCCGGAGATCGAACCCGGGACTTCTTGCTGTGAGGCGACAGTGTTATAACCACTCAGCCACCGTGACGCCCAAACCTACATCATTTACATTTATTAAATGTTTCAACGTTTAAAAATTGTGTTATTCTTACCCTAAAGCAAATATCATCAGTATTAGATGAATAGTATGTTTTAAAATATAAATTCAGGTCAGCTCATTATTACCTTGACCTGTCAGTGGGTAAGGACGAATTTTCTCTACAATGTCCACGCAGATGAGAGTAAAGAGCACAAGCGAGACAGGAAGCTCACTAAATGTGTCACAGTGGATTCCTGAAATCATCTGAACCTGTCAAAGCATTAAGACAAAAGAATTTTTTAAGAACAATACATTTCTCATGTGAAACATTGGTAATGAGACAATATTTATCAGCTGGACCAGTTGATATTAAGTGTCAGGGTTGCTTTTTAATAACTGATAAATTTCCTATCCTGACAGGACTTTTGCACATCTCTTTCTTCTTATGTTCAATATTTCTCATCATTATACATAACTCTTATGGATTTATGGACGTTGATTTCTATAGATGTGTAGATTGGATGGGTTCTTGCTGACATTAAAACAGTCATGTTTGATAACTTTGTCTCTTTAAATGTAAAGTTTTACAAATTCTGTATTAGAATAGTTTGCTTCTAAAACTGCATTGTTTTAAACATTGTTTGAATGATATAATGATATAACATAGACATTCTTATAGGGTCATTTAAATTTTACACTGTTTATAAGTGAGTATATAAGGAAGTTGAAGTGTTATTCACACTCTCATAAATTACGATTGCTTTAATAACTTGCCATTCCATAGTGAACACAAAAGTTAAAAATTAATGTATTGTTGTACTTTGTACCATAAGACGGAACTTTACCCGAATAAATGAACACACATTTGTTGGATACTGAAATGTTAACATTAGTTGTAAGCCATTTGTAACAACACAATATGGTGCTAGTTTGAGTTACAATGTGTAGGTGGGTAAAATCCACACAGATTCATTGGGTGCAAAACAGAAAACAAATGCAACCTGGGTTATCTTGAGGAGTGAACAACACAAACTCATTATTTTACTCACATTTCATTAAAGAGTCTTATGAAAAATAAAGTTTATTCAATTTACTTTGAAACCAATGAAATTGTGAGTTTATTGGAATCTTTTTTAAACCTTTTTCCAAATAAAGATATGAATCATGTAAATAATTCAAATTGTATTTGTCATTACACATATACAGTACAGCGACATGTTTCTCTTCTCATATCCCAACTTGTCTGGAAGTTGGGGGTCCGAGCACTACAGGGTCAGCCGCAGTACGGCGCCCCTGGAGCCGACAGGGTTAAGGGTCTTGCTCAAGGACCCAGCAATGGCCGTGTAGCCGACCTGGACTTGAACCCCCAACATTTGGGTTCACAGCCAAACACTTTACCCACTAAACTTCAATGTCCCTTATGTAGTCTATAAAATGTATTTTAAATGCTTTAAAAAGTTTTTTTTTTGCAGTTTATATGAACCCAGGAACAGATTGTAATAATTGAATTCCTCTTCTTTTTAATGCATGGACACTTACACTATTAAAGTTTCTATACAACACAAAAGTTCCATCATGATTTTGGTCCTTCAATATAGTCAAATCCTTTTTGTTCCTGTTTTCTATTGATGTACATTAAATAATGCAGGTCAGTCTAACTTTACCCAAAGACAAAGACAGCCATCACTTTTGGAATGTACAGCAGTATTTACGACCGAAAGATGAACTCAGACAGTTATATATTTTTAGATGAATTAGTTTAATTAATTATTTAAGGAAGCTATTACCTTTGAGCTGGCAAGTAGAATCGCAAAACATGGTAAAGTACAAAGAATCACATAAGCCAGGGGTACAGGTCTCCTGTGATAACATAAGAGTCATGTTTATTCATCTTTGATACAAATACAAGTGCTAAAATACTGTTGCATACTGATTTGAAGACGCTAACATTATTGTATTTGTAGTATATAATACTTTTTATTTTAACTGTCTGTATACAGCTCATGCTAACCATGGTGCCTCTTTTATATAAAATGACATCCACCTTTGATAGGAATATAAATGTCATCTTATCCAAAATAAGAAATAGTTTGATCCAACGGGCACAAAATACCATACCGTCAAAAACCTGAGGGACATTAGCCACAATATATCATGTTCCATGACACGACTTTACTTCTTTCTAGCTAATAATCTGGTGTCCAGAAATTTTAGGCCACAGCTTGTTAGATCCTATTGCTAAAACATATCGTAAACCCCTTTAACATCCCACGCCAAAGTGGGCATGGACAATCTGTCAACATGTACAAAAGTAACAGTCACACTTACCATTTAGTAATTTCTTTAAACACTCCTCTGGATTTGAGGATTAGAAACTTCAGCGGCACCCAGATTAACAAAGACACAGAAGTCACATAAGATATCGATGATGCCACCACTAACCAGTAGGCTGTGTTGTTATTAAGCTTCACAGTCCGCATAACAGATGCAAAACGTTCCAAAACTACAAACACTGGCACACACAGGCACGTGTACTCCAGCGACTCATACAAGAGAAGCTTGACTGTTCTCCCAGAAGGCATTCTGGCGTTGTCTGGGTAAAAGTATTAGTGAGATTCCAGTGTCTGGTACATTCAGTATCATCACCTACTTACGGCAGACTGGTTGCAGTTCTGGACTCTGGACTAGTGCTTACACTGCACTTCCAGTTTGCTTGAACTTTATTGCTATAATGATCAACAAGTCATACTTTTTATATAGATCACAATCAGTCCACTTCAATCGAAAAGAAAATGATTCTGTCCGTGTGTCCGTAAACCAAAGCTCTCACTCACTCACCCATTCATCACTAATTCTCCTACACCCCTAGTACCTACAGAGGTGAAACTAGGCTCAATCATTGCCTACAGTCTAGTCCATGGATAAACGAATTGCATTTTACTTTCCTACATTCGATGGTTCGTTCGACATCGCAAGACCTCACTAGGGTCAGGTCAAGTCAGGGTCAGACAGCAGCCCACTATTTATTTCTTCTTCAAGGTTGAAGAATCTACGCAAAAATGTGCAGCTGTATTAAAGATGCTGTTCGTGAAGAAGGCTAGGTTCTCTTGTAGAAAGTTCATGACATCATGGAAAAGTTCATCATGATGATTATTCAAAATACTGAAGCCACGTCTGAAGTGCGAAGAGAAAGCTGATAGTTCAAATAGGTGATGACCTTGACATTCTTAAGTTAACTAAACTAAATAACTACGGTAATAAGAGAGAAGATTGAATTGGCTACTGAATCTCAGACTATGGAGGAGACCAAAAAAACAAACAAAACAACAAAAGCGTTTTATTGACATGAATACTATTAACTATAATTTAACACTAACTTAGCAATAACATTTCCCATCATTACTCAAATAAAAACGACACAACAGACATCAGGTCTACTTTTATTGTGACTAATACGTCAGATGATTGAAATAGTACATTAACAATCAGGTTTATTTACTGGAAATGCTTTACCAAGAACCTTTTAAGTATGGAACAGTTATGTCCAGATGTGAATCAAGTTACCATGTCACAGCTGTGTTTGAAACATAGAGGATCACGTTGGAACTGGCTCATGGTCCCAAAATCAAATATTTTCAGCAATTTGTACACACACTCCATTTACATTGATGATGACAATCATTGCGAGTGCTACTAACAATTCATTATAAACTTTAAACCTTAACCATGTCTTAAGATGCTAACAATTAATGCCATTGTGACAGTCCTCACCATGTACACCCCAAAATAACTGGTTCTGGGTGTAAGGGAACAATGTAAAATTTCAGGTTTTGCATTTAAATATTATTAATAATTCCAACTACCGCCAAAATGTTATTATTTTAGTTTGTCATTTTATGTTCAAACTGTCATAAGTTATAGTTGAGATGAACTGAAACGTCAGTTAGTGAAGCAAAAAATGAACCCAAAAGTGCATAACATGAGTAACATTACCATGTGCCCTTTTAATAAAGGAAGCAGCTGCTGAGTTTTCATATATACATATCAAAATTCTAGGCAGAATATCTCCCTTCTCTTACAACAACAACAATGTACAGTGCATTTAAAAGGAATAAATACAAATCAACTACAAATATGCAGGTTTCAGTATAACACTGTCAAGAAATACTTGAAGACATTTATAAGAGGTGCCATCATTCCAAGAACTGTGAAACTGCTGCATGTCTGTGGATGTTGTGCAGCACAGAACATGATCAGAAGTGATAAATGGCTACAACAGACAGGTTTCTACTACATGATCATTTAGAACCCATAGACCCTTTAGAATCCCTTAATCATTCATTGTGTTCGGTTCTCCCTGTGTCTGTGTGGGTTTCCTCCCCCAGTGAGGTGAATTAAAGATACTTAAATCGTCCGTGCCTGTGTTTGATAGAAACGTTTGCACTGATGCCACTTTTATAATGAATATCTACCTCGAGTCTGTTATGAGTGTCGCCAAAGTGTGCAATAAATACATAAAAAATGTAACAGCTTTGTGGCATGCTTGGTAGAAAATGTATCGTCATGTACTTGGTTTTAAAACATAAATAACAAACTGTACCAAGTCTCACGTTACACCATTTAATGTCTGACTAATACGTTGATATATTCATTTCAGTTCGGTTAGTTTAGAAGATCAAATCGATAGCAGCAGTGTCCTTCTGAATGTGGCTCTACGTACATTTACAAACGAGCATTCGCATGTTCAGACGTAACATAACATGACAAACCGGAGTAAATCATTTCTGGATTGCTCTTGGTTTTAAAGTTCATCATTTTGTGCATGCACATAGACAAACGGTCATTGAAATGAAAGGTAAAATACATAGATCATGAAATCATAAAATAGTGTTTCACAAAATGCTAAATGACTAATAATAATAAATGAAAACAACAATAAACAATTAAAAACAATCACTTCAGCTTCACTTATGGTCACTGTGAATTTGTGATCACAATCGTAGCTGTAATTGTAGCTGTAAAAGGAAAAAAAAAACTATAATAACATAAGGAATAAGTTAATAAAGTATACGACGTGACTTCTGGTTTAAGCTGCAAGTTATTTCTATTATGTGATAGAAACCAAAATGTTTTTACCTTCTTGTTTTATATGCAACATGGGTTGGTTAACTCCTATGGCAGAGGCACACGGCAATTTTATATATAAAACGTTTAAGTAACTTAAATTGTATTACGTAACGTAGGACGGCCCTAAACATGCACACTTATACACTCGCACCTTTAAAAAACTCTTGTTCTTTATACTTCAATCATTCCAAAAATTCAGAGAAATTAATATACATGTGCATGCTCCGTTTGTGTTTCATATTTACTGGAAGAAAGATCCAGTCTTTAGTTAGTGTTAGGATGGTAACAGTTCGATGAAATGTAACAAAGTGTTCTAATGGCCCATATTGTTTATGTTGAATCTGAATAAAGATTGCACTGTTATTAATAGGAGGTAAGTTAGAGTAGTTTTTAACTGATCAGCTAAAGGTTTTAGAAACATCTACTGTAAAGCAATTGGGGTGGGGGGTGTGTTCTTAAAAAAATCAAGACAAGGAACTACATAAGGAGACTATTTCGCCACTAACTTTGTAGTATCAGTTTGTAAATAAAGCCTTGATAGATGACAGTGGTGTGCGTGTTTACTTGAGAAAATGAAAGGATTAGTGCCTATAAGTCCTATAAGAGAGCTTTTTCCGGGTAAGGACTCTGCTGAGGGTCTGTTGGGTTGGTACAGCTGTAGTTGGAAGTTTGAGCCAGGCCTGCTTGCCCACTAACCACACTCTGGTAAGCCTGCTGCACTTCAGCAGAAGCCATGCTGCCCGTCGGAGCGTTGTACATGGACGTCTGGCCCATATACATGTGAACATCACTGGCAGAAAAAGACATTCATGAGACTAATTAAGTGTCAAAACTTCATAAACAGGCAGAATGTATTCCCAGTGTGTGTTACTAGTCCCAAACAAACAACACATTCTGTAAATATGTTACTTGTCCCAAACAAATAGAAAGACTTATGGAAATATGTTCTTACTCTCAGAGTAATAAGAGTCCCAACCAAAAGTGCATTTATTGTACGTATTTTTCAGAAAGCCAACATTTCTGAATTAAAATTCATTTTTAGTTGGTCTTACATAATAATAACTCACTAATAAACTAAATAAATCACCCATGCATTAATTATCCAGTAGGAGACTCGTACTTATTTGCTTAGCCAAATCCAAGTGGCGATGTTGTTGTTGTTTTTTTTTTTTTAACCAGGCTGTGTATTTACAGAATACATTCTGTTTGTTTGCAAAGTTTTGGCACTAAATGACATTTTTTTATTACCAAATCATCACAGACAAAACTGAAAAAGAACATCGTATAGTAATAAATTATAGTGAGTTAATTATTACTCTAATAATACATCCAAGTACGCCTGGAAGATTATCTGTGAGGAGTGAGGTTACAATACCTGGGGACTGGTTGACCTGGTGCAGGGGTCATTGCAGAAAGCTGCTCTACAGGAACGCTGTAGCCCTGCACCCCTGTGGCACCCATCGCATACTGTCCTGCAGCTGCCGGGCCTGGGTACACCTGCAGACCGACACAATGCATTTAATGTTCGGTCTCAATTATTTCTCTCTGCAGTACAGCTCAACCATGTTTGATTTCCTACACATTAAAGATATGCACTGTAATTTGTATATTTTACGGTAGTTATTAATATTTAAAAACAATATTGTATATTTTACTGTAGTTATTAATATTTAAAAACAATATCTTGAAGATATTCTGTTAAAACATTATTATTTCGGAATAGCTATATGCACGTTTTGTCTGACTAGACACAGTTTTGTGTGGTCTAATGCAACAAAGACGAATTCAGTACAGTTAATTGTTTATTGGTTCATTCGTAAATCCCGATCCTGTTTATTTCTGGGTCAGTAGTGGGCCAACTGAAGCTTGTTGGACACAGCTTAGGCTTACTGGACAATGTTAGCCTAGTTGAAGACAGTGTAGCCTAGTGGGTACAGAAGAAGCTTTGGGCTATCAATCAGAAGATTGGGAGAGTTAAAACAAAACTATTGGGTCCTTGAGCCAGACTTTTATCCCCATCTGCTCCAGGGTTGCCATACGATGGCTGACCAGGTGCTCTGACCCCAACGTCCATACAACAACATACGTAATTACAAATCAAAGGAATTTATTCTATTCTTATTCTAATGGCCCATTGTCATTTTAAAATGAATACAATTTCAAGTGGATTCCACTAGACAGCGCTCTACAAACAGTACTGAGATTTGAGGTACAACTCAGCATAGTAAATTCTCTTTTATCTACAACTGGACAAACTCATTTCTCTAATGTAAAAATACACTGTGGCCCTTGAATCAAAAAGTTTGCACAACCCTGTTACAAGCCATTGAACAGGAAATCACGTCCTTGGAACAATGGAATAACATTCATATTTAAATGTTCTGCACAAAAAGCCATTGAAACACAACAAATCCGAGCAGCTTACCTGTTGTGAGGCGTTGGGTTGTTGTACGTAGTACTGCTGGCTCTGCAGTTTGGCGTACATGGCATATACGGGATCCTCGTTCATCAGCTTAGCATACATAGAGAGAGCTTCCATGACTTTAACGTTAAGCTCAGACAGCTCAGAGTGTTTTCTGAAAGCAATGATGGAAATTATGATGTTTGCATCATATTTTACACAGATTTCTCCGCTAGGGATGACCAAGGCTCGTCTGAGCTGCTCTAAGATAAACCCAGACACCAACAGCATCCCAGTATGACTACCCACATCTACAGGTGTTTCAAATTCAACAGCAGAAGTTGCAACTGCACAGTGGAGAAGCGTTTACATCGGGAATTAAATAATGAATATAAATACCTGTCAATTTCTTCCAGCTTTTGGTCAATGAGTGGACCCATTTGGTTGCAAGCGCCTACAAACATCACACAGATACAGAACTTTTGTGATTCAAACATCCACATTGTTCAAATATATGAGACAAAACAAATAATTTGTTACTATATTAGTAAGTACAGACCACTTATTTTGTGCCTTTTTTTTTAGATAAAGCCTTTTACGTAAAAGCAGTTTTTCCATTTCTGTGTACCTCAATGTTCCGCAAGCAATTACAATTGAAAAAACATTGTTGTTGTGTGACAGAGCAAATTATTCTGCTGAAATAAGCCTCTGGATTTAGGGAATATTGTTTTCACTCAGCTTTAATGCACAATATCATAATAAACATAGAACAAACTTAGTTTTTTTTTTTTTTTTTGAAAGGATGTACTGGGTCAGCCACAGAAGCTATCAAAGCAGTTGTAGAATGGATCTACTTTGCTCACTGTCAAGAACTTGCACACAAACCTTTTAACCCTTTAACCCAGGCAATATCAAGCAGGCACGGACAGTTTTCCCCCCCAAAAGCCATTAAACTCGTGAATGACTGAACCGAACTGTAGTTCATCGTTGCAAACGTCACTTCATAAATGCTACATAATACGATCAATGAATTTACAGTAGTATCATATTTATATTAAGCTAATACTGTATGCTATTACATGCCATCGCTGATGAGGTCAGACACAGTAAGATTTGTAATTTCTTAAAAGATCCTCAGGTTTTGGGAACAATAAAGGACAATGCTGCAGTTCACAATGCCAGAATGTCAAAGGACTTCTTCCAGAACATCATCACTCTTTATGAGCATCCTGCATGATCCTCTGCTCTAAATTGAATTGAGAACATTTAGAAACGTCTGGCAAAAGAGATTTACAAACATGGACGGTGGATGCCCTTAATGAAGCCATCTTAAACACTTTTAATGCAATGGAAACACTTGAATCAATCTTGCTTATCCGACTGTTAGAAACGATCAAGTCATTGTTTGTTGAACAGCGTAGTTCAGTTACATGGTGTGATAAATGGCCTGCTTAAGTATTCTGAACCTCTACTTAGGATCCAACAGTTAAAAAAGCAAAATTGTATTGACTGTAGAGAGCTAACAACAGCCAGAAACATACTGATTCTACTTTGATGTCTGTTAAAAGAAATACTATTATAATTGCATTCTTCATGCCTAACAAAAAATAAAAACTGACAAATTCTGACTGAGGCCATCATACATCATGTCCCACACGGTTAATAATCTGAATATTTTAATAATAGTGCTAGCTTACCCTCAAGCAGGAGGAGCTCGCATGCGTCTGACTCATTATCCGTTGGATCGGCACTTTGAATCATCTGCAGCAGTTGATCCATTTTTTCCTGTGTGCATTACAGCATAGCAATTAGACTAAAATATTTGGTCCATTAGTGCTGTAGCATACTGACTACCTTTAATAGTTATAAGAGCACATAACAAGCTCATCTACCTTACAAAAAACACAAACCAATCATGAAAACATTCAACAAAATCACGCTACAGATACAAATGGTGCAACAGCTTATTGCCCAAACATTTACCTCGTCTATGTATACAGGCTCAGGCTCAATAGTCTCCACCAGAATGTCTTCACTAAACTGCACGGTCTTCTTTTCCGTTTTTACTATCGAGGAGGGGGGAAAGACTCCAGAATTACTTACAGTAAAGTGGGGCAGAAATTTTAAATCCCTTTTTTTACTTCTGCAATAAAATACTCATTGATATAGTGTTACAGGACAGAATAAAACAGAAGTTTTTTTACTTACTCATCTCTGGCTCTGCAGTCAGATCTGCAGTAACAAAGTTAGATGGAAAAAGTCCTATCCCCTGATAGGTCTCACCCCTCCACCAATTAGGATCACTGCACGACAGAAAATGATCATTTTCAAACAAATTTGCTGAATTTACTAATTAACCACTGGGAAGTAGTTCAAATTAAGGCACGACTGTAGAAACAATAACGTTTTACATTAAAATATTTTTCACAAATATAAAATGTGCCTTGTTCCCAGCAATCGTTTAATTAGAGTCTAACCTGTCATCCAAGATGGTAATAATCTCTCCCGATTTGAAGGTCAGTTCATTGTCCTCTGCTGCCTCAAAATCATAGATGGCCCGAACTTTTCTGCCTTCTCCTTTGTAGGAGGTAAGTAGGCTGCTAGCACTGGGGTAGAGCCCAGATAATGAAGTCTGTGGCTGAAGTCGCTGCTCTTTCAAAGATAATTCAATCGCTGCACACAGAAAGTTTTGCAAGATCAAACATCTGTTAAATCAAGGCAAGTCCAGTTGTGCAAGTTGGAAGCACACCTTTAGCCAAGTCCTCTTCCTCTTTCTTGTTTGTGGATGTTGCTGGATCTTTGGCCACTAGAGCAGGGCTGGCTTTAGCCTGTTCTGCTGCCTACAAAACAAAATTAGCTTCAAAGCTTTCTGTAGATACAATATCCTGTAGACAGAACAAATATCTGATTTTGTATGCGAGATCTTATGGGCATTTTTATGCGAGATTTTTGCCATGTTTACCAATGACATTTGTTAATTGTGTGCCATGTGTACCTGTTAATTTGTATGTAAAATGTCATTTATGACTAGGGAAGTATGATAAGTGTACATTATGTCCGCCATAATTTAAACATTGTATTATTTTATACACAAGAAAATGAAAATCCAATAAAGCTTTCTTGTTTCCAAAGCCATGCTGGACAAAATTGTCCTGGAAATACACAGTTACACAGATACACAGAGAAAGACCGGGCTACCTACTCCTTAAAAATATTGTCGAAAAAGTCTGGCGGGGTCAGTAACACACAAGGGTCGAAAATGAATAGAAACGGGTAGTTAAAAAAATGAACAGAACTAACCTGGGAACCAACAGCAGGGAAACTTACGCCCTGCTCCTTTAAGTTTTTGATCATTGCAGAGATCAAACTGAGCTGAGGGTCGTTTCGGAAATCCTCGGCCCATTCCACCATGAGGGCCTTGAGCTTCTCACAAACTTTTGGGTGACCCTGAAAAACAATGACAGAACACGACTTCAGCCTTATAGTTAAATAAAAAGAAATCCTAGAATTACTTAGTTAAACCAGTGAACATACCTTGTTTAAAACATTGCTAACTTCACTGGCAAACTCCCGAGAGCAGACCTCCAGATGGAAGATTTTCCCACAGTTTGACACACAGGCGCCTAATAACTAAAAAAGAGAACTCTCAGTACATATAAAGCTAGTAAACTCTACTAACGCACAAATCTGTCTTTCTGTAGCGTGAGCTACACCCGTTTTAGCAGGCTTAATTTACAAGCAGTATAATTTACAATAGAACGATCAACTTAGATTTTATGCATCAATGTAAATGTGACATATAACATATTATCTAGTAATGTAATCTAGTAACATTCGTCGAAAAAATACTTTCTAGGGCAAAGAACATGATTATTGATTTTGAGGCTAGGCTTTTTATTGACCAAGCTCCTATGATCATTTGTTGTCACAAAACTATGACTTTTGTTTAAGAACTTGTTATTTGAAAATTCCAAATCAGTTTGAAAAGGCCGTTATGCTAATAATAGAGATCTTACGGGTGCATTTAATAATAAATATAATTCATTAGTCCATCAGAAACTCACTGTAAGAGCCTGCATGGCTACATGGGGATCCTTGTGGTTGACTCTCCTCATTATGGAACGAAGGCATTCTTTAGGTCTACAAAATACAACCCACAAAAACACTGATTTAATACAATTTTAACCATAAAATAAGCAAAAACAAAGCAGGACGAATGATTTTTACCAACCCAGGGCGTGATTGTCCTATCTTATCACATATGTCGAGAATGAGGCCCCAGTCCTCAGCTGTGTTCATCTCACTGGTCGCTTTCTCTGTAAAGCATTATTAAAGGTTTTCCCAATAATAAAAAAGTAAATACATCTTTTGCATTTTATTAGGAATATGAGTTTTCATAATTTATGACCAGGTGATGGACCTCTATTACTCTAGACCAGGAGTCACCAACCTTTTTGAAACTGGGAGCTACTTTTTGGGTACCAACTAATGTGCAGGGCGACCAGTTTGATACACACTTGTGAAATCACACATTTATAACCTTTAATGACATGTTAC
Source organism: Ammoglanis amapaensis (assembly GCA_028566735.1). Lineage (NCBI taxonomy): Eukaryota > Metazoa > Chordata > Actinopteri > Siluriformes > Trichomycteridae > Ammoglanis > Ammoglanis amapaensis. The sequence continues at coordinate 3,408,738 of JAOUQU010000032.1, forward strand.
TATTAATAATGAAT
>JAOUQU010000032.1:3467943-3483744 GCA_028566735.1 Ammoglanis amapaensis
ACACACACACACACACACACACACACACACACACACACACACACACACACACACACACACACACACACACAGCAAATTCCAATGCTCATCCGGCTGAAGTTTCAGGGTTCTAAGGTCATGACCAACTATTGAGTACCTCTGTCTCGGTACCTTCCGGGACAGTGGTCTACATTCACATGGCTCTTAGAGTGTTCTGTTGGAGACGAGGTTGTGGGGCTACCTGTGCCCAACAATTTGTTTAATCAAATGTCTCTGATGACATGTCTGTTCAGCCTTGTCTTGGTAATGGACCAGCAGTTACAATTGTACAGTATGATAGAGGTACATAACACCTTGTACAGATTTATCCAGGCTTTTTGTGGAATCTGAGATTGTAGCTTTAGATCTTCCAAAGGGATCGGAATGATTTGTTTTCTATGGTGGTGCTTGAATGGATGTCTGTGGTACTGCCGAGTTTAAAAAAAACACTGATATGCTTTTGAGCTCCTCCTCATTGCCTATGTTTTGACAATGTTTGCATACATTTGATCACTTTGGGGATTTAAAAAGTCAATATAAATACTAACATTAGAATCTATTTCAGCATCTAACTCATCAAAACCAAAACTTAAATGACTTGTAACAAATGTGTCTGATGTGACAAGACAGGACAGACTGATATGATGATATTTATTGCCCAACCTTTAATAAAAAACAAAACACAAGACAAGACACACTTGATTGTAACACACAATCTAGTCTAAGAGCTAGACTAACGACTAACGCTATTCAAAAACACAAAAAACAATTGTTAAGCTAAACCTAAAATGAAACAATAAACACTTTGCTTGAACTATAACTTAAATAAGAGCATGAACATAACACAAACATGAAACCAACAGTATACGAAAGTCAACCCAGTACACACCAGCATCTGGTGTGAAAGCCTCATCAACACCACCGATTGCACTGCTGGCAACAGGATCTGATTCGGCCAGTAAAAGTCTAAAAACATGAATCTGAAAAGGTACAGAACGTCCAGAGCAGCATTAATAATTAAATTTAATATCTGAACTGACTTTTAAGGGATGGGCATGAAGACAGTGCATTTAATGTGGATAATATTCAGGGATTCTGAGTAAATTGAATATTAAAAATAGACAAATGGTACGAATCAGGAAACAGCTGTAAGTCAATTTGCTAAATAGTTTCATTGACTGAGCTTCTGTCGTATTTTACTTTTATAGACTCTTCATTTATCAGCTTGATGGCGAACAATGAAACATGCCAATGGTGCAAAGAAATATTGTGGGTATTCAATTTAACTGACTTGTTAGGATGTTTAAACAGCACTTTAATTTATTCGGCTAGATTTGGCTCTTTGGGGATGTAGTGAATATGAATTTGTGATTGTTTATGCAATGAAATATCTATTTTATATCTTTTTACATTGATGTGCGTTAACAAAGCTGCAGCTGATAATTCACATGTTGTACGGTGCTTTTCATTCTCATGTAGACAATCACCAGATATTTGCAGCAACAGCTAGAATCAATGCATTATTTATGCAATCTGTTCCCATATACTACTTATTCATGTGTGCTTGTCAATCAACTTATCATTAAATAAACCTGAATATATGATTGGAGCTAATCCTAGCTATCTTCCTATTGGCTCATCAATTATGTTTTAAAACAGGGTCAAAAATCTGCCGTATATCAGACCACACATTGGACACACAACAGTAGCCTAGAGGTTAAGACTTAGACTAGTGATCAGAAGGTTGCTGGTTCAAGACCCACCTCTGCCAGGTAGTTGCTGTTGGGCCCCTGATCAAGGTCTTTAACTCTCAAATTCTCAGTATAGTGTAAACTGTACATGAGCGTCACATTGGATAAAGACGTCTGCTAAATGCCGTACAAATGTACATTCACAACATTTGATTTGAAAATGCTAATCTTTTCTACACATTTACAGATTATTTCTATATATTAGATCAGGGGTCAGCAAGCTTTTTGAAACTGAGAGCTACTTTTTGGGTACCAACTAATGTGAAGAGCGACCAGTTTGATACGCACTTGTGAAATCACAAATGTATAACCTTTACTGACATGTTACTATTGATAATGAATGATATTCTTCGATGTGAAGATGCTGATCATGTCAATGATTTCTCACAATCATTTTCAACAATCATTTAACAAGGTAGGAAACAAATAAATGTCAATATGCTAAAATTGTTATTTTTCGAACAGGCCCGCGGGCGACTCATGAGGTCCTTTCGGGCGACCTGGTGCCCGGTGACCCCTGCCATGGATAGTAATATTCATAACAACAATAAAAGCTTATAATTCTTTGAATTGCTTTTATTTGTGCACACAAATGCAATGAAAACGCCGCACATTCGAATCCAAATAAAAAACATCAAAAGTTGCTTTACACAAAGTGGAGAAAAGAAAATTTAAGACCGTTCAGCGCCAAGACTTTTATTTACAAACTCAAACATTTATTGTATAACCACAGGTTTTCCAGTTCAGGATCTGCCCACAAGATTTCTATTGGATTATGGTTCAAAGATTAGGGCTTACCACTTCAGAACGTTAATCTTGTTGGTCTGAAGTGCTCAGTCTTCAAGTGTTTGGGGTCACGGTCCTGTTGAAACACCCATTTCATTTCTGGCAAGTGGAAACATGACCTCCCATATTCTGATATATTGAGACAAATCCATGATCCCTGGAATACGATACAAAGACCGAAAATCATGGCATGTAAGACCTTATAGCGTTCAGTCATTGATTCAGTGTATTCGGCCTTATTCAGGGTTTGAGGATCGTCTGTTGAGTTTGTAAACTGTTTTGTTTGGGCTTAGAGGCCACAGGCCATCTTGCTTTTTCAGTCTATATAATCTTGCACCATTGAGAACCCATAGATTATGTTTTAACAACGGTAATTACTTAATCATGGTCACTTAATCATCTTCTGTAGCCACTTGAGTAACTTGAGATCTTCCTTGATCTGTCTGGAAGTGATCATTGGCTGAGCCTTTATAATTCGGGCTATTCTTCAATCCATTTGATGTCTCCACACTTCTGTTCGCATATTGTCTCCACCAATAATGACGAGTTTTGATGACTCCCGTACCCATGACAACCAGCTTCGACGACCCCCTCCCCTGTATCAATAATGAAGAGGTTTAAAAATTGACGACCTGCCCCATACCCATAAAGGCAAGCTTTAATGACCCCCTGTAATGAGCCCTCACCCTTATAATGAGCTTTGATTCTCTCTCTCTCATTTATTTATATATATATGTAGTCGATCAGGATGTAAGGAATTAAGATTTTGGTTTCCTCTTCCAAGGCATTTGCTGATATTATTAGATATCAGACACTGTTGATGTGCATAAGGTTAGTACAATAGACAGAATTAAAGACACTGGGCGCAAAGGTACTATACTTGTGATTTAATATTTGTCAGCATACAGCCAATAACGTACTTGCCTTTGCCTGCCTGTGTATGAATGTAAATACATCCACCCAAGAAGGTGCAAACATTCAGAACACTGAGCACGTCTGACACGAACATGCTACGGATAGGACGATGCAGAGTTAATTAGCCGTGCGGGTCTTCAGTTCTGTTTCAACATGCCAACTACTCTGCCCCCCCCACACACACACAGATTACCGATCTCCAGTACCCAAAGCTCCACAAGCAGAAGCTTGAGAAGCTTATGTAGCAGACAAAAAAGCAAATAAAACCTCAGACCACTAAAAAAAATATTCAGTTGCCCAAACAAGATATTGAAAAGAAAACCATATCTGGGGACGTCCTGGTGGGATACATGGTACGAAGGGCACTTGGATGCTTTACGCCGCTAAAGAACTGTTTACATCCGTCGTCCATACATTTCAGCTACCGCTACAGTAGATCAGGTCATCTGAGGAAAGTGGCTGATTGGTCATGTACATAAGATGAGAAATTCATTGGGACTTGAACACTAATTTACAACAACAAATCATGGATCCGTTTTTAATCACACAAAATCGTCATCCAGCTTAAATGAGTTCTTAATCTTTGCTGTGAGGACATGACACGGTTTTCAATTACGTACGACTACCATCTGTAAGGTAGTGACGTGAACAGATTAGCGGTTTGGGACATGAGTACAAAACACAGACAGTAATCAACACGTGCCAACTTGACTCCAAACTCACCGGGGCCCATGCGCTGTACCAATTAGCACCACTGAAAATATCTACATGTTTAACTCAACTAAAGCCGTGGGCAGAAATAAGAAGTCGCGACTCACTGTGAGCCATAAAAACTACCGTCTCCACACTCGTATCATATACCACCCGATTAAAAAAAAAAAAAATCACGCCAGTCATGTAAAATCCATTAACTGGGACTTTCTCCTCGATTACATTTAATGCCACTTTGAATCTTCTAAAATATGTGCGTCAAATTTAAAACCAAGCCAGAGAGTTGGAGCCACTGCAGATAAGTAAGTCTTTAAAAAAAAAAAAAATCGATCGTCTACTCCAGGAGAAAACGAATTAGACCCATATTAGAGCCGAGTTTTGATGTGTTCTCGTCTAGGAGCTTCGTGACTTCAAGAGCAACAGCACAGACGTTCGTTTCTGACCAAGCAACAGGATTCAACAAAGTAAAGTGACGATTAGATTTAATAAATTAATATACATACTCATTTTTTCCCCCCAAAGATGTACAGCAACACATACTTTCCGATCCAGGTTGCCTGGATTTTCCATTTTAAACACATGATCGCTCTTGAGCCACAGTTCACGGGCGATATCAGAGAAGCCAAAGTCTCCGAGTGTTGAACATGATGGACACACATACGAACGCACACGGTAGAGGAGATCCGTCCGACACACATTTACAAAAGTCTTTACTCCGGCGGTGGGCTGCTGTGTGTAGCTGGACTGGGTTTTCCAGCTTTACGTTCATAGTTCACGAGTCTCTGTCCGACCAGATATCTGTAGGAGCGAATAAAATAAAACTATTTGAACATTTTAAAATTATTTTTATACAGTACAAATACAATTAATTTATTAATGAACAAAGTTGTTTGTTACAGCAGCAGAGTAGAAACCTAATCAAAAATACAAACAATATTAAATAATTATTTAAGGTATTGATTTTATTTATAAATGTAATAATTTAGCTATATTCAGGTACAAAGTGGATAACAGTGTTACAAAATCAATGTGCTGCAGAACAACACAAAGGGAGACGTCAAAAGAAGTTAATGATTTTGTTATTTATCAGGGGTTGCCAGAGCACGAATAACAAAACCTGCAAAAATACTAATCAGTGCATTTACTGATACGTACTTGTCATTCTTGATGTGCTCATAAAGACGCTTAAACTGTCGGATTTGGAAAGACAGGATTCCCATCAGAACCACGATCATGAGTAGAAAAGGGTAGATTCTCCTCTGAACCAGATTGTGCATCTCCGTGGTGACCCCTAGACACAGACATGGCACGAACGTATTACTGTGGGTTGGTAGATGGTTGATACAACGTCCAACAATGTGCTAAACTAGATTCAATTACTGGCCTGGCTCAAGGGCACTTTAATCATGAGCTGTCTACACTGAGAACCGAACCGGCAACCTTCCAACCGATCACAAGGCCGGTTCTCTAACCCCCAGCATTCTGTGTGACGTTTGCATGACCTTTATGTTTTTGTCTCTGTATCGTCACTGTACCCAGCGGCGGACCGTCGACATGTTCGGGTATTTAGTGTGTTAGCCTGACGTGTGACACCAGATAAGAGTGAGCTGTGGTAAGACCAAATGGACGTAAGAGCATCTTTGTTTGTGGTGATTATGTTCAAATGCAGTCGATCAAGAGAATGTGTTAAATCACACTGGATAATTTCTTCGAACATTGACTGGAATTTAGTTCCAGTTGAGTTTAGGAACAAAGTTGGTAAGCAACAGTAAATCGCACAATAAAGGTTTAAGAAACATTTAATATGTTACATAAATGATAACACATCCCGTGCAGCATGTTCGTGTAATCGGACCAGCCGGTTATTAGGACCAAAACGACCCGGTGTCCCGGAGTGGTCCGATTAACTGGATTCGATTGTACTTAAAACTTTTATGGACTACTGCAGTTGCTGGGACATACCTATGATGGGGACGATGCCGACAGCAATGACATAAGGTACACACAGAGACAGCAGCAGCACAGCTATAACCGGGGCAGCTAACTTTCGGATGATGAAATGGAGGTCGATGTTGCGGATTCCGTTGGCATACACCTACGACACAAAACGACACATATTTTTAATAATTAGCACATGCTATACATTACATTATATTATTAAGAGTACGTAAAGAAGACTTACCTGCTCAATGACAGTCTTCAACCACCACTGAGGGCCCATCAGCGTGATGGCAGCGATGATTTTGGCATGCAATACTCCTAATGCCCAGTCCTGAAAGTCAGACAGTGTGTAAGTGTTTACACTTAAAGTAACATTCATGATAAGAGACGGTCCTTCATCATGTTTTTCCCAGGTCTACTGGGTCCAGTCGAATCCAGGACTTCTTGCTGCGAGGTCAAAGTGCTGACCACTAAGCCACCGATCATATAACACTTCTATGTGCTTATAGTCACATTCAGGCCTGAACCTACGTAACTATGGATGTGTGACATAACCAGGTTCAACCGATGGATCCGATCCCGCACCCCCTCTAGCAGCTATGGGATGAACTGCGGTCAGCACATCTTAGGACCTTAGTGATGCACTCCTATCCCAACAAGCCGCTGTTCCTGCTGAGTACTTTCTAAAGGCAAATGTATACATTACCTGCCAGGGGTAGAACAAAGGTGTCTGGTCGAGTGGAACTCTCAGAGGTGCCACGATGACCAGCTCAAACAGCAGCCCCAACAGCAATGGAATGACCCCGGCCAAGAGGACAGCCACGATGAGCGTCTTCATGATCTGTCCGTCCCACACAGATCCCAAAGGACAGAATAAATGCCGATTGTGTGAACGAATTACAACCTTTAACTGCTGAATAGAAACTAAACGGATTCTCGGTACCATTAGCGTCCACTCCTGAACTTTAAGCAGGATGACCCTGCGGCCTTGGGGCATCCATGCCAGCAGCACGGTGATGGCCCTTATTGAGAGCCAGCAGACGTACAGGCCGCATGCCGCGGTGTACAGCTCGTGAATTTTGGCTGCCCCAGTCCAGAACGACATCAGCCACCGACCAGCGAACACTACAGAGAGACGACGGAAAGCAGATTAAACGATAAACAAACATTACATTTATTAACGTCATGCTTTACACATTCAGATAACAGCCAAAACAGGAAATGATCATTCATTACACAAGTCACATCAAACACAGTTATGGACAATTTTGTATCTTCAATTACGCATCCCGACTATCACATGTATCGATGATTTTTATGTATATGAAAGAGATTATATACAAATAGTGAAGGTTGCCTAAGGAATAATAAACTAAATATGTATTATACATAATAAGACATACAGCTGCATCTCACCTGGCAAAGTGAGACACACCAAACTTGCTAAAAGCAGCGTCACACACATGAACATGATCAGCAACACGATCTACAACAAAGTAAAAAAGAAAAAAAATAACATTAGAGATGCATTAACTTCTTTACTCAAAATCTGATTGGTTGATTGTAGTAAATGATACCCTGAGAGGGAACTTGACAGGACGATGGTATGGTTGGAAGCCCACCGGACCTCCCTGCTGCAGGATGGCCTGGTGTGCAGCATGTAAACCTTCCCCCACAACAGGCACGGCATTGGCATTGTTACGTGGTTGCTGGTTGTTGTTGGCCGCCTGGTTGGCATTGTTGGCGTTCTCCTCCTGGTCTCCCAGCAGATAGGAATGAAGATCTCTACAGATTCATACCCACACGCCCCCAAAAAGTTTCACATTAAAATTAAAGAGTAAAAGTCAATCTACTTTGTATTAAAAACATAACGATTGGGCAAAACAACAATCTCAATTTATTTACGACATGAAATGTGCAAATCCTCTCATGTTTATCCAAATTGTTTCGAATGTTTTACTTTAAACAAATTGGCAGTGCGCAAGTGGTTCTGCCATTTCTCATGTAAATGCACCCTCACCGTCGACGAATTGTTGCTGTAAGAATTTTCTACAGAATTCACATGATGATACGAGAACTGTTATTGGTGCAGGAATAACTCGGAGCCTTTTACGAACCGCGGTGACGAAAGGACCGAGTGAAAAGCGAGACTCACAGTAAGTAGCCTGCAGTGACGGTCCAGGCACGCACCAGACCTTTCAGCCACTGCCGTGTGTGTCCCTGCTCCAGCAGAGCTGGTAAAACCACCTGCAGCAAGAGAAGCTCCAGAGACAGCTCACTCACGGGAGCGTCACTGTAAACACACACACACACACACACACGGTGAGAGAGAAAAAGAGATTAGCCATAGAGATTTTCGAGAGGGAATACACACACGGTGTGGAACCTGATCTCAGTCTGATGAAACCCTCGGTTACCTGCAGTATCGTCTTACTAATGCTCAGCTGAAGTAAAAAGATTCATTACAGTCTTACACTGGTATAAATTACGACTCGGGACTTACTGACTGTAACTTTATTTACTCATTTACAAATACTTTACTCTTTAAAGCTGATTTATACTTCGGCGACCGATTGACGCTAAGCAACACTGTCAGTTTTCCTTTTAAGCACCGTAAAGTAATTCACCACCACAACACTAAACGCCGTCAAGTTTCTGAAGGTTCTGTCACATCTGTGTTTACTTTTTTACAGTTAACGGTTTACGTCTTTTCCTCAGGATGTTCTGTGTGCCTGTTAGAAAGCAGTCATATGGTGATATTTACCTGTACAGCATCACATTATAGGGAAGGAAGGACGGCAAGATGGTTTTGATTATCCGAATGGGTAGCCATAGCATCAACAGGACAATGGAACCAAACACAACCTAATAAACAAGAGAAATGAAAGTTGGTCACTTCAAAGACCAAAAACACAAAATAAAATATACAGAAATAAACATATGGGTCAATGTTATGTCTGTGACTAATGTTATGTTAATGTTGTTTATCCCCCTTCAGATTTGTCATTAAGCAGATCAAAACAACTTCCAATATTGCGATGGTATATTGTCTAGTGTCCAAACAATTTAGAGTTCAGAAGTAGTTGATTACTACAAGACAACAACTATATTGTATCACTATTATATCCTATTCTGTTCTCATATGACTTGCTACCAGCCCTGGTTAACAAACAAAAGTCACTATTCCTGATAATTATATCTTAGTAAAGATATACATTATAGGGTAAGTAACTAGGGTAAATAACGAGTATATGTATATCAGTAAAAACCCTGTTTCTCTCACCACTGACAATATGAAGCGTCTTAAGTGTCTGTATATTGGAAGATGGATCATCTCTTGTACTGGGTTAAAATCTGGATCATTAAGATTTCGAAGAAACCATAAGACTCCAGGCCTAAGGACCTGTTCATAAAAAACACAGGGTTAAAAAAAATCTCAAACATCAAACCTGTACCATTAAAATTAGCTTACGTTAATTACAAGTCTCATTATATGAAATAGAAGATATACCTCTCGGAGCAGAAGGATAAAAGATGCAAAGTAAAAGACGTAGACCATGCCTACAAGCCAATGAAGGAACATCGTGGTGCCGGGAGCAGATTCGAAACTCAGCTCTCGGTCCTTCAGGGAAGCGTCAAACATTTCCTGTCAAAATAAACAACACATGTGAAGCTTTCCGTCCCAATGAAAAATAATAGCTAATGTGATTTATTTACAAACCAGAGAGCAGATATCCAGCCACCAGCCACAGATGAGAGGAAACACTCCAATCTCCACTACCACCAACAACGACACCTAAACATGACGTCAATATAAAACCTCAACAGAACTACTTATAGATCAAGTCTTTAATTATCAACCATCATTCAGAGTCATTTAGACTCAAACTGGATGGACTGCAATGCGATTAGTAAGAAATTCTTTCCAGCGCAGGGGATAAATTAGCTCACAGTACTTTTACAGAACCTTCATTCACCCTATAATTACTAAATTAATCATCAAAACCAGTATGAAATGAATCGTAAGTAAATTAAACTCAAAATATTTTAATAAACCGTTCATGACAATAACGTGTTTATTAATTTATCTACTGAACTATTTGTGTGCTTTTGTTTGTCATGTCCACAAACTTCACTATAGAATGCACTTACTTTAACCACAATGTAGCAGACTCCGAGCAATCGTCGAGATCTTTGAAATCTTACCAGTGCTGCGAAACCCTAAAATTTCCATGTTAAGAAAAATCCAACATTTCTCACCGTACAGCACAGGAAAAATAACCAAAGTAAGCACAGACCAGTTAATCGAGGGCACCCTCTCGACCACAAACCGTCCGAATGTTCGCTGAATTCTACATGTGCTCCGAAAAGACATCTTTTCTGTTTGGAAAAAGGATACATGGCAAAGGATGAGTGTTACAGCGAGTAAAACATAACCCACAATAGTGGTGATCAGACCCTCGAAATGTGACGCACGAACCTGCAACACAAACGGTGTTTTACTAATCGCACCATATACAAGAGTTGGATTAAGACGAGCAATTGAGGAGGCACTCACGTTATCTTCGAACCCGAGTCCGACCACAGAGAAGTGTCCGATGTGATACGGACAAAATGCTACGAAACGAGAGAGGCAGTCATTACAAAACCAAACAATACTTTTGTTTAATTATTAATAAACGTTTTATAAATAAATAGATTTAAATACATACCAAACACTAGAATGAACAGTGTGTTTAGAGAAACTACCCAGAACACATGCTCCTGAAACAAACCGACAAGACGTTCATTACATAGTTCTGATCTTCGATCAAATTTGACAGAAAAGTATATATATATATTTTTTTTACATACTAGGAAAACTAGAGAGCCGTCCAACCCGAGCATCTGTCAGAGAAAAAAATAACCACATTACTTTTTTTCAGTGGTGAGGTTTTGGTGCAAGATGCTTAACAGATGAAGAGCAGCCTCACCCTCTCCCAGGTGAGCTCCTCAGCAGCACGATCCCATTCCAGAGCATTCCAGTTCATATCATCTGCACAGAAAAGACCGAAATCTTATCAAACTTCATCTGAAATTATTTATTCGTCCGGAAATCAGATCAGTCACGAGAACGACCTAGTAACTGCAAATCAAGAGTTCAAAAGTTGACACGATGGAGTGGTTCTAAGTTCACGAGGGCATTTCAGTCATGACCTGTCGACTCTCTGAATCGAACCGGCAACCTTCCGATCACAAGCCTGGTTCAGCCTCAAACTACGTTGCCTCGGGATCGCGAGTTACACACCTTGTGCGCCGTTGTTGCCATCAGCAGCATCTTCAGCACCCGCCTCTTCCTCATCCTCGTTTTCCATTTCCTCGACTTGGTCAGGCTGAGCGTCCAGTACTTCGGCTGCAGCAGCGTTCTCCACCGGGGGCTCAGCTGGTGCCGGCACTGGCTGGTTCTCCACACCTCCATTTCCTGCACCTGGTGGCTAAAGAAATACAGACGCATTTACCGATATGAGCTTTAACACAAAGTAACAGCATATCAAACGATCACCTGCAGGTTTGGAACATGGATTGTGATCGTTGACAGTTCAGCTCAGTCTCGAACCCTCAGACATTTGACTGAGATCTCTGTGGGGTCCGTTCATTTCCTCTCATCATCATGTGTGCACATTTGACTCGCTTGATTAATTACCTGTCAAGCCGATACACCAGGCTGAAGGTTTCATCTCTCAGTTTGTAACGATTCAGCAAAGAATCGACACGAATTGAATCACCTGAAAGATTCTTTGGATCGCTGTGTGATTGGTGTTTTACCAAAAAAAAGCCACATTTATATTTTGTGCTAGAATTTGTAACGTCGTCAGAAATAAAAGGGCATTTATTGTTTAGATCATATAGATCAAAGACGATCAAGAAAATATTACACAACAAAAAACATAGAAATCTCTGTTAAGTCAAAAACAAATAAGTTTAAAATTTCATCTCGTCACTTAAATTATGCACACAGCATCGTGACTTTAGCTTCCCTCCCCCTAATTTATATTACCACCATCACCAAGCAATCAAACCGAAATCAAGTAGCACAAGTAACTCTCTTGAGATACAGCAGCCAGTAAAGGTCAGCAGGCCGACATTAATCACAGCGCTCAGCTCAGATGAACATGTTAATTAAAGGGGAGAGCAAGGAAATAAACAAACCGGGTTGGGGGTGTGCAGTGTACAATCGGGCTCTGAGGAATATCATTGGTCACCAAGTTTCACTTCACTAAACTTCATTTAGGCATTTGGGCAGAGAAACAAATACGATAGAAAGCGGCTCTGATGTCTTTCAAATGTTTGGGTGTCTTCTGTAGAGAACCAACGCATTTGATTTATAGAATGCATCTGTAACTACTTCAACCGGCCCGACGATCGTACTCCTTCTTAAGCTTAGGCGGGCCGGATGTGGCCCACAGGTCGTAGGCTCTAACAAGTGGTCTGAATGTGAGAACTGATAGTAGTAAGGTGTTCTACCTCGTTGGGCTGTGCTGCTGCATTTGCAGGTTGCTGCTGGTTTTGTTCCAACCACAGAGGCGCTCCACCGTGAACGATCTGCTCTCGTAACCACACCAAACTGATGAAGGCGCACAGCGTGCAGGTCACCACGAAACAGCCTTGAAGACAGTCCGCCAACAGGTTCTCTCTACAGACATTCAGTGACGAACACAAGTGAGGAACATCATGATTTCTACATTGTGTATTGAAAGAACAAAAACTGGAAAGTTTGTGACATGTAGCTACACCGATGCACCTGTCAGTGTGACTTTATTGAGGTTTCCTGTTTGCTCGATGCTTACAAGCTTTTTGGGGGGGTTCTGGTTAGGAAAGCTTCAACAGTGAATTTACTAGTGTGAGCCATGTAGATGGCATGCCTGGTCTTGCTGTATGTTCTTTTCTGGGGAGGTTCGAATGTTGTAAAGACTATAAAGTTGGGGTCTCAACCACGACCTCAAATGGTTACTGGATTTGGTTCCATAATAACATGTCATTGTATAAGTTAAAGTTGAGTGATGCTCTTAAGTTTGTTTTGCTGGTACTTACGTGGAAAGCATGTCTAACGGCAGAGTCAGGAGGGAGCTTACAGAACCAGTGAACAAACACTTATATATACGACCTGTAACAAAGAACAAGATTCATTTCAATACCAATAAAAAAAATGGAAAAAAATCGACTGCTTATGTATCGATTTAACAGCTACAAAAACTACAAGATAGATAAAGAGAAGTTGTTTGCACTGTTAAAGTAAACGAATCTTTAGAAAATGTTCTACTTATCTGTCTATTTTCTTTATTCCATTATCTTACTGCTAATGTGAGTTCATCCACAAATACTATGATGTGATTGGTGAAGCATTTTTGTTCTTATAATAAATAAATAAATATATATATAGGTAATTGCTTGGATAATAAAATATCTATACTGAACAAATGATCTTAAGATGTTTCGTCCCTGACCTTTAAACAAAGTGTGTTAAAAGATGCAGCTACTTAACATTTGTATTAAAAGAACTGAATAATGATGAACCTTTAAATGTTTACATTCCCATATACTACTGTGTAAAATCCAGAACTACAGTCTATTTAGAGGAAATGTCACTATATGAGATTCTATCAGCATCTCTTGGCTCAATTATTAACCCACATGCATTAAAATTCTTCTACTTTTGTAATACGGAAAGTAATCGAGCTGAAGTAAAATGTGCTTTTAATAAGAGACTAATTTAAAATGATAATAAAAATGAACCCTTACATGCTGTTAAAGGGACGACTCCCAGCCAAGCAAAAGCCACCAGTGTGTAGTGAAACCAGTATCGTATGGCCGTGCCTATACTGGTGACCAGACCAGCAAATATGTCCTGTACAGGAAGTCGGGAGGGCATGTCTGGAGAGTAAACTAAAAGCAGGAAAAAGACAAAGATAAAAAAACAAAGATTTAACTAATTTAAGATTTAAAGTTAATTTAATTTAATTAAAAATTTAATTCAAATTAATAAAGTTAGTTAATCGGTTGTTCATTCTAAAGTAGCTTTATTTTTAACAGAGGACTGTTCACCAGTGTGCTCCATCGCCTTTCCTATTAATTACACATTTTAATTATTATGGTACAGAGAACATTTGAGGGTTGCAGTTTTACAGCCATTAATGCTAAATACAAAACATACATTTCAAAATCGAATTCATGAAATTAATGCATGTTAAAAGCAAATAACTAAACAAATAACTTCATGAATGTTTTATGGAGCCCGTAGACCTATTTTAATGCGATAATACGTCCCCTTTAACATCGGATGACCTGTAAAACAAGCTTATCCAAACTAATCATAGAAGAGCACATTTATTCGGACCCAGTGGCGTTTCTGTAAAGACCGGTTGTACATCTTTCTCGCTCTCTTGGCACGTCCGATGTTTGGTTTAAGTACTCAGATGCCCAATGGCTAAAACCATCATTGACATCAATCTCGTGCCATGCTGAGGTCAGAGAACAGATAGACTAATCAGTAAAACCCCTAATTGCAGAAAATATCACTGAGTGTAAGAGATCTGTGTGGTGTAATCAAGGAATCACTAAAAGGAGTCACGATTTTATTTAGTCACTGTTTTACTTACTTGGTGTAAAAGCAAATCTGTGCTTGCATAATTCACAGTACTCTTTTCTGCTGTGTTTCAGCCACTGCACCAAACTAAAAGAAACAAGAAACACACACAGGTTGAAGATAGACAACTATAGAAAGAAAACTTAATAACATACGTGTTTTAAATAATGTTTAATGTGATCACACAGAGCAATATAAGATCAGCATTTAGATTACAAATTTTGTTAAGAGCATCAGTTCCAACACAACTTTAAAGTGATGCGAGGCACATTTTAAAGGTTCGTCCCAAACTGTGCACTTAAATAAGTTATTCAGTAATTCTCCTCGATCCTCTGTTGAACTTGATGACTCCAAAGATCTGCTTATATGCTATGCGGTGAGCTGATGGGTAATTAAAAGTTGTTGTACTATGGCCATTTGTAGTAACGGCAATAAAGATCAGTGAGCATAATAAAGCATGCATGAGACAAGGAGTCGTTGAATGTTCCGGTTTATCTTTCATTTTATCTTATCAGTATTTTTATCGTTTCATCTCCTCGGTAGATAGAAACACTTCGACTCAACTTCTAAACTTATCCTTTACAATTTTTGTAATACAAACAAAACTGATTAAAACGTGTTTAGCTGCAATGCGGAGCAATAAATACGTGTGTATATAAATGCACAGTGGTGTAAAAGTATTCTAAATTCCATTTCAGGACGTTTGCTTTTAAATTAGGTGACACAGATGACAAAGGACACAGAATAACAGTACTAACCATTCTTGGTGAATAAATTTAATACTTCCAGTGCAAACACAAGGATGGTAGAGGGGTTTGTCCGCAGTTCCCTCAGAGCGACACACTCGACAAATATCAGCTGTAGGAAAAAAACAAATATGATTACTAGGGCTGACCGCAATTAATCGATTAATCGTTGGTCGACCGAAAAAATTACTAGTCGGCCAAAATCCATTGGTCGACTAGTTGCAGAAAAGTAACGTTTCGTCAAAGGACTTCTGGGACTTTTAATTTGAACGGCGTCACAAAGGAAGACGTGACACTCCATACCAGTAAG
>JAOUQU010000032.1:3512404-3525176 GCA_028566735.1 Ammoglanis amapaensis
CACTACACATTACATTACACTACACACTACATTACACTACACATTACATTACACTACACACTACATTACACTACACACTACATTACACTACACACTACATTACAGTGCATTTTCACTGTGTGATTAAACTGCTACACATTAAATTTTGTTTAATGTTGGTGTCACTCAACATTTGTTTGATAAGCAGAGAAATGAACACATGAATTCCCACCACGATGTGACACAATTCTGCCGCTGAGGCTGAACTAATACACACCTCACAGGGATCGTTCTCAGTACTATTGTAGTTGTTTAGTATTTAAGCTTTTTTCAATTTAATCATCAACTATGAATAAATAAATGTTTTAAATGTCAGGGTGTTTTTCGTAATTAAGCTTTAAGCTTCTTGCATGAAAGCTTTAGAAAAACAGAAGAACACACATGCAAACTGTTCGTCTGCTTCATTTGAAAAGAAGCATTTTAATGGTAAATTAGTTGGTCAATTACTTTACATAAGAATCCGAAAGTAGTCTGAAAACCCCACGAGTGTTTGTACTTCTTTTAAATATGGAACTGAAATAAAAGTTTAAATAATAAAAATAAAAACATAAAACTCCTGGAGCTCATTCGGCATGCTAGAACTATCTCTATATAGAACTACCATTAACATTACAGAAATTTAACCATTAATTTTCCATTAAAAAAACTATCTAGCTATTTCTTTTATTTTTTAATGTCAAATATGGGCATAAACAACATGGCACCAAATTACAAAATGACAACAAAATATTGCGGTAACTCACATCACACTTAGTGCTAAATTTAATAGCTACTTTTTATTTTAAATTATTTCCTTTACCTAATTCTACCAAACAACAATGCTCGGTGGGCCACCTAGTGGTGCAAGTTTTCTAAATGTTTTTTTTACTAACATTACTAAATAGCAATCTAACCATTTCAACTAAATTGTGCAGTGTGTCACCTAGTGGTGGGTGAAGTAAGCGTTCTTATTCTTCTTTACTGACATCACTATACAGCAGGATAACCACTTGAACTAAATAAAAAAAACTTTTTAGGTTCTTCACTACAGTGTTTTCATTGTAGTTGTTAGAATATTCTAGCTGTTAGTAGTTCAGAATTGTTAGAATTATCGTTACTTAAAGTTAATATTATTATAAAAATTAAAATATTAGATAAAATGTATTATTATATTACACAAATACAAAAGAAAAAAAAACAAGTTTGTTTAATACACTTCAAAAATCACGTGACCACCCGAGACTTACTCAATTGGCACAAAAACGTGCAGATTAATCAAATATGCCTGTGTGTGTGTCAGTTGTATCGTGCAACACTTTAATTACGAGTATAGATGATCATTAGGTAATATGATTATATATGTGTTTTATATGTGTATGTATGTTACTATATATATATTTCGTTTATTCGGTTACCAGTTCAATCTAGAGAGTATCCTTGAGTGAGGCACCAAGCCCCTAATTGGTCCCCGGGTGCTCACTGCTGCCCCCTAGTGTGTGGAAATGTGTTTTTTTACTGCATGGTACATTACACACGTTTAAAAAATACAATCTAACCTGCACTATAGAATCGAAAACATACATGTGATCCAGAGTTCTGAAGTTTCCGATCCTTACTCTCCACAGCTCCATCACTTTAATGTTATATAATTCTGTTTCATAACGAATGTCAGGTTCACCTCTTGAATTCCGTGCCGGAGGCGTTTATCCAGAACTCATGCAAATCCTGAATGTAAATGGGCGAGACTTTACATACACAAGACAACAAGAAGCTCTCCAGACACTGGCTCTTTATTCTCTATTTCCACAATCTATTTTAAATTTTGCATTTATATTGTAGTATGTACAAGATTTCACTTCATGTAATGAGGACAAGGTACTTTACGTTCCTCTATCACTCTTACAGTCAGCATATAAACTAATACTGAACACCTGAACTGGTGTTGCAGGGTAGACACACAGACATAAATAAATTCGTTACATAGAGGTTGTTTTAGAACCCTAGAACAAACACCACTCACAAAAAGAAAAAAATAACAAAAACAAAGAAAAACATCAATATACAAACTGAACCCAGGAAACTAGATAGCACAGATGGATACTAGGTATAATTGTACTAGGTAACAAGGGGACATGCATGCTGGTTGTAGTAGGTCCCAGAAAGCAGCGGAGCAAGGATGCTGGATCTGGTAATCTTAAAGAATTGCGTGGAGAAAACAGTATTCAAGTAGCTTCTGGAAAAGCCAGGTTTGACGGCAGAACTGGTACCCGGTACTAGAGTGGCTTCTGAAAAGCCAGGACTTCAGGAAGATCTCGACTTTGATATTACAGTGGCATGTAGAAAAGTTACAGAGACAGAACCTGGTATTGGAGTGGCTTCAGGATAGACAGGTCTCAAGAAGGATCCAGAACTTGGTACCGGAGTGGCTTATGGAAAAGCCAGCACATAGATGGAACTAAAACCATGTACTGGAGTGGCTTCTAGACATCCATGACTACAGAAGGACACTGAACTTGGTACTGGATTGGCATATGTAATAAAACAGAACAGAGACAGACCCATGACCTGGTACTTAAGTGGCTTTGAGACAAGCAGGACCTCTGGAGGATCTTGCCACAGCAATGGATGGTTGTGTGGCTTTGGGAGTCATGTGACTCACTGACTGTACTTGAGATTTGATGCTTGCGTTCCTTGTGACCCACATTCCTGAGCTGATGGTCGTGCTGGACCAGACTTGGTTTTCTCAGCACAATATCAAAATCAATTTTATCATGGGGAACAAATCACTCGTCTTTTAGGGTCTTGTCACCTACCCACTTTGTTCAGAGCCTGTCTTTGCTTGGATTCTGATCCACCTCACACAGCTCGAGTCAAATATGAATGTAAACAGCAACTATCTCCCCGTTTGTTAGTTCAGTTAGGAACTGTTTCTAGAGGAGGGAGTCCTGCTGTTCCATGGCCAATGGTACATGGAACACCTAGATGGTAAGATGATGCTCTTTTCTTGTGTGCATTGGCATTACAAAACCTTTGCAAGCCCAGAGTTAGGTAACACTCTGGGTAATTTGCACTAAACCTTATTAACTGTGTGTGGCGTATTAAAATTGTTCAAGCCCAGCTGTTGCCACCAGGTCGACTGAGAAAATTCTGATGTTTCATCTCGACCATTGGCTGACAAGCAGAATTTTACAAGCGCACATATTTTTAAAGTGTGAGACAGACGGACACAAGTTCATGTTCATGCAAGATGATGCAATTTTTCATTTCTTTTGGAAATGTACATAACGAAAAAAATATGATTGCTGTAAGATTCCAAAGATAAATGTTTTAAGTAGGCCTAGGCCTTAATTTGAAAAAATTATCAACCGGCAATCGGCGAAACGGAAACACTTGAAACTCTTAGTGCTGATAAACAAACCGACCAAAGGGGCAACCCTGATAAAACAAAAACTCAATAAATATAAAATAGGCAAGAATAAATAGCCCTAAACAAATAAATAGGCCTAGCCAAATTTAAAACCGTGCCGATTAACAGACCAACGAGGTAGCCTTGCATAAAATTAAATTAAAAAACTGAGGCTCACAGTGATTTGTCCTCGGCTCTGAGTTTTCTCAAATTGTGAGAAAGGAAGACCAATTTGTCCACATTATCAGGTAGAAAAGAACTCCGCGTCTTGCTCACACTGAAGCCGGCCTTAGAGAAGATGCGCTCCGATGGTGTGGACGTGGATGAGATGGAGTGAATATACATGGCTGCTCTGGCCAGCTTTGGGTAGCGCTCCTCATTTTTTGCCATTATGCAAGCGGTCCCGACTCAACTTTTATTTTATCTTTCAAATACCGTTTCATTTCACTGTTCTGTTCTTCTGTCTACTGCTCCTCATCTGTACCCATTAGCATGGATATTTCGTCCAGCTTTTCATTCTTTTTCGTTTACTTATATGGTACTGGCCCGGGTTTGTTGTCGTCCCCACTGGCGTGCTGTCTCTGGGCAGGCTCTTTTGCTGGAGATAGACTCTCAGCCAAATCCAACACCGCAGTATATGCCTGGTCACGTTTCTCTTTCTCCATGAACGATAGGCTTTTAAAGCATGGGCAGCGTGGCAGAGAGAAATGCATTACCATCTTGTGAAAGCAACTCAGTAAGTGTGACCATCGGCTTCAGCACCAACACTGTCTTCTGCTATCCTCCATTGGACCGTGGTGAGATCCAAATAGCGGTCAGATCTGTGTGTGGTCGGAAAGTACAGCGGTGACCGGCCACCTCTGTTCCAGAAGGCGCGCCAACATGCAGTGAGTGGAGTTCCATCTCGTGGAGACATCCTGGATGAGTTTGTATTCAACGACGTTCTGTTGTCTTTGTTTTTTAGTGAGAGCCACTGTAGCCTTGGCACTTTTCTTAAAATGTCCAACAAAATGACCCTTTTTTCCGCGGGGATTCTAAACACTGCCTTTACTTTGCTGAGTCGCTCTGCTATGTTAGCAGCTGTGTGGCTCACTCCCAACTCTTTAGTTTCCAGCATGAATGAATGCAGTCGCCAGTTATCAGAAATGAAATGCGCTGTGACCGTCATGTAACTTTCCATCTGGTTAGATGTCCATATATCAGTTGTGAAGCTGAGTGCTTTACAGTTTTCAATCTTGCCCTGAAGTTGTGCCTTTTGTTGTGCTGTATTTGCTCTTAACCATGTGCATCACTGTTTCACGTCTTGGCAGGCTTTTTCTGGGCTCGAGGCATTCAATTAGAATTTTAAATCACTCACCACTGACGATCTTCACAGGCTGCATGTCCAGCGCTATGAAGTCAGCTATTTTGTCAGTTATGTCTCTCTTCCTTTTTTTAAGACAGAGGGGCTTTCATTATGAGTTTCTGCTGCGTTAATGACGAGGAGGATGAGGATGCCGTGGAGGTGGAGGGGTCTAGATCGCAATAAAGTGGATGCGCCTGAAGAGAGATTTAAATAATTAGTAAAACAGTGAGCTGGATAATTTAGCCTTACCAATACTAGCGACAAAACAAAATGTACTTAATTATTTTTTGCATTCAAACTTCAGATCGGCGTAGGGTAGCTAGGCTAGTAAGCTTCTTACTTTTTTAAGGTGGTAAAGCATGTTCATGGTGGACGAATGATAGGCGAATGTTTTCCTGCAAATTCAGCAAGTAACCCTCTTTGGGTCATCTTTATCCTTTTCAAAATGATCCCATATTTTAGAGCTCCTTCCAGACATGGCCATAATGCCTTCTGTCCTTGTCAAACAAATCACCAACGGTAACGTCTTCCTTTGTCACACCGTTGAAATTAAAAGTCCCTGAAGCCCTTTGACGAGACGCAGCTTTTTTTCCTGCGACCAATCGACCAATCTCTAAGACCAGTATTTTTTGGGTCGACCAACGATTAATCGATTATTTGCCGTCAGCCCTAATATTTAGCGGCTTTTCAGACACTTTAGCAAGTTTTTGGTTTTTAAAAAGTGACTACTGACAAATCTAGCGACTTTTTGTGGTGTTATTGTTTTGTATTTTTCAATATCTTTTGGAAAAAGCGCTATATAAATAAAGTTGACTTGACTTATTGACTTGACTCTGAGATGAACATACACTGGAGGTCAAAATTAGAGACTAATTCAAAAACACTTTTCAGAAGTTATGCAATCTTCATTGGTCAAATATGAAGGATTTTTTGTTAGATGTATACCATGCCACTAGAACAGCGTTTACCAAAATAAAAAAAGAACTTCAACAAAAAACTTTATTTTGCTAAAAACACAATGATCAAAATTAGAGAACAGCAATTACTGTAACACAGATAAAGATTTCAATAAAATTGTTATTAAAGGTTACAACAGTCACCATTCAGTTGGAAGTGTACAGGCCTTTGCTTTGAATGACTTCAGCAGCCACAGGACATCACTAGTCGCTCACACTGCTCTGATGTGATTTTGGGCCACTCTTCTTGCAGTTTCTTCCACAGGTCAGTTACTGTAGTGGGTTTATTGGCCATAACTTTGTCACCAAGGGTTTTCCAGAGGTTTTCTATTGGTTTAGATCAGGACTTTGAGCTGGCCATTTCATTGTTTCAATGTTTTCACTTTGAAGGAACTGCATTACCCGTTTTGCTGTGTGGCAGGGGGCATTGTCATGCATGAAAATTGCTGGCTGATTGAGTGAAAAACGCAAGGAAGGAACCATGAGTTGTTAAAGAAGGTTCTGATACACACTTGCATTCACTCTGCCATGTAGCTGTATGAGAGGCCCAACTCCTGCTGCTGAAAACATTCCCCAAACCGTGACATTTCCTCCTCCACCTTTCACTGACTTCTTTACACACTTAGGGGTCAGTCTTCCCAGTTTGTCGACAAACATAATCTTTCCCATCAGACCCAAATAAATTAAACTTGCTTTCATCACTAAAGTGAACTCTGGGCCATCTTTTCTCTGTCCACACAACATGCTATTCAGCAAAGGTTAGTCGAGCCTTTTGATTCTTTATGCTAATGAGAGGTTTGGTCACTGCAGAGTGGGCTTTCAGTCCATATGCTTTTAAACATCGAGACACGGTATGACGAGGTAGTTAGATAGACAGTTCAGTGCTGAACTGGTGAGCAATTTCAGCTGCAGTGTTGAAACGATTACCCATTAGATTCTCTACATTATCCTGTCCTCTCTTGCATTTGTCTTTCGTGGACAACCAGCCTTCTTGGGAGACTTGAATGAGTTTGTGGTGTTGTAAAGATGCAGTATTTTTGAAATTACAGACTTGGAACGACCAACTTCTCTTGCTATGGCCTTTTGCCTTCATCTTGACAACCTGCTGACGGAGGGCTTCAGTCACTTTGGAGTCGGCTTCCCATCCTGCACAGTCAGTGAAAAGTGGAAGGTTTGGCTGCCAGTTAAATAGGGGTTGTCAGATAATTAAGAAAATTAGCACCAGGTGCCAGATTAACACCAACTTGCAGGTGTAGGAAAGTGTTCTCTAATAATCGGTGTTCTTTCTTAAGTACCTCATTTAAGTTTTTTATACTGTGCTTTAGAATATATGCAACTCATGAAATACATTTTAAATTCTGTTAGAATAAATTCACATAGGACTACATTGTGCCCTTGACATTTATGAAATTGTGTGTTGTTCTCTAATTATGACCTCCAGTGTACATGCTTTTCAGTTACTATCCTCTGAGCAGAAAGTGCTGTCGTGAGCCTCAATCCACATAACGACACACTGCAATCTCACAGTCAGAGCAGGACACACACACAATGCAAATGAACTGCGCATGCCTTAAGCAGCAATAAGTAGCCGGTCACTCACCTCGTCCACACCGTGTGTCTCTTTGTGAAAAGCTAAATATCTAGCTGGATTGTAAGGCTAGACATACGGCCATTTAAGTGTCATGTTTCCATATTTATGATCATTATTGAAAAGCCTTTTTTGTCTCCAGGGGAATCAGTGGATGGGCTTGGAGAAAATGACTATCTCCTGGTTCATTCGTGCCGACAGTGGACTACGATCACCGCCCATAGCCTGGAGGAAGGTCATTATGTCATCGGCCCGAAAATCGAGATCCCGGTCCATTATGAGGGTGAGGCTGCTCAGTATGTTGAGATTTTGTATTGTGTTGCACAGACTCACGTTTAGATATGTGGAAAATAAATGCTTAAGATGGCATCTGGTGGTATAAGCAAGGTAGTATATTTTTAATATCCGGCCAGAACCGGATATGCTCAAATCTATTTTGCAATAGCACCTCAATAAACTGTAGCAACTATGGAGAATTCGAGATACGTGACAAACCACCTAACAAAACAGAACTAATAACTAAACAAGTATCATTAAATCATAGTTCCGTTTCAGTTGTAACTTCAACTTTCAAAGTTTAGTTTCTTAATGTTACTTTCTTTGTTAAGATCATTTTGTACAATTATTTGTTCACTATTACTAACAAAT
Organism: Ammoglanis amapaensis; assembly: GCA_028566735.1. Taxonomy (NCBI): domain Eukaryota; kingdom Metazoa; phylum Chordata; class Actinopteri; order Siluriformes; family Trichomycteridae; genus Ammoglanis; species Ammoglanis amapaensis. Next base: position 3,520,366 of record JAOUQU010000032.1, read on the forward strand.
TCCATTAATTAGTCGTCAGTGTGCAATGACTGGGGGTATTCATACTTTTTTATTGTGTATAATATATCATAATAACGTAAGTACAAGAAAAACAAAACTGTGTGAACAAGTCTATCACGTTTGTCCAAACCAAAAAAGAAAAGAACAAAAACAAGCAGAGAAAAAAAGTGTTTCAGTCATACATATTAGACTGATATTGATAAATTAAAACCTAAATTTAAAGGCTGAAGCTGTTTATTGGAGATAATTTCCGGGTGTTACTGTATGTATTGTAAGGCTGATTTCTATACCAAACTTCGTGATATAAAAACAAATTTAACATGCTAACATTTAACAACATGGTGAAAACTTTATGTAAAAAATGTAAGTCGTGAAGTTATTTTGAGAAGTGAGTCCCTATTCCAAAGATAACAAATTGTTGATTTGTTAAAAATTTATCAAGGCCTTTCATTACATTCTAATTGAACATACATCAGAATCCTCTGTCCAGGGTGTTTCCTCTGCCACTAGACATTTTGTGTCTTGAATAAAGTAATTAATTTTTCATTGTTATTTTTGAAACCCTTGAAACAAAGTAGATTGTGAGAATTGTTGAATGACTATTTGTTTAAACTTTGATCAAATATATTTCTTCCGTTGAGCAGGTCATTTCAAGTTGCTGGAACAGGACAGAGACATTAAAGAGCCTGTACAGTACTTCAATAGTGTGGAGGAAGTGGCCAAAGCTTTTCCTGAACGAGTTTATGTCATGGAGGATATAACATTTAATGTTAAGGTCTGTGGAGTTGCATTTATTTCCGAACATTTACAGTATTTATAAATTTTAAATATTTTTTTGTGCTAACAATGTAAGTCTTCTGGGCATCTCCAAATACATAATTCACTATGTCTGAGAGGCGTGAGGGCACACTGTGACCCTGGTCCAGATGAAGAGCTTAATGTGACATAAAATTCAAAAAAGAAATTTGTGATATTTTTATTATTAGTACTCATCAGTGACAGACAGGTTGCCGTTTCACTGGCACTATATTGAATCTGTTCATTGTCCTCCAAGCTGAATTCACAATAGCTTTGCCCTTTTCAAATGGCCAAGTCTTTTTGTATGATTGAAGGTTATATGAGTCTGTAGTTTGTTCAAAATATATCTGGTTGTTGAGAAAATATTTTCTATTTCTGCGACCATACAAAGTTCATTTAAAGTTTAATTTAGCGCAGAAGAGTTTTTAGTTGCTAAAGCTAACATCTCCCAACAGATGGCATCTGGAGAATGCAACGAAGACACAGAGGTCTACAACATCACATTGAACACAGGGGATGAATTAACTCTGATGGGCCAGGCGGAGATCCTGTATGCCAAAACATCTAGAGAAAAATCACGCCTCAATACCATTTTCCGTCGTATCGGCAAGCTAAACTCGATTGCTCGGCCAGGTCGGGGCAAGATGCCGTGTCTTATATGCATGAACCACCGCACCAACGAGAGTGTAAGCCTGCCGTTTCAGTGCCGTGGGCACTTCAGTACCTGTTCACCTCTAGAGCTCCAGATGCAGGAGGGCGAACACAGCATTCGTGCCATTGTTGAAAAGACCCGGCTGCCAGTAAATGTAATTGTGCCAGCTTGTCCACCGCGCAACCCCCATGACCTGCACCCTATCCGTGAAGGCCACCGCTATAAGCTTGTCAACGTTAGGACCAAGACGGTGGTGGTGTGCTGCATATTACGCCCAAAGGCTGTATTGCCCATCCATTTTCCTTTGCACGTCTCAACCTTGCTGCCACGTCTGCTGGTACCTGAGGGCCTGCTGCACGGCGAACCCTGGCCAGAAAGTATGGTTCACAGATGGTTTGTCTACTGTCAGGAACAAATTGATATCGATAGCTACTCTAGAGCAGTACGTGATGTGAAGGGAGATTGGCCAGAGGATACCAAGAGCCCAAAAAAGAATAGCACCTGTGAAATGGAAAGAGCGAGTAGAACCGGTAACGGAGGTGGCATTGGCTCAAACGGCTGCTCTGCTCACCTCCCTAGCTCTCTTAGCTCAGCCAGAGATGAGCTTACTCAGTCCTTTCACCGACTATCTGTCTGTGTTTATGGGAACAACTTACATGGCAATAGTGAGGTGAACCTACAGGGCTGCATCAGTCTCTACGAGGACTTTGCACCTTCTGATGCACCTGATATAAATTATCAATTTCCAGAGCTGCTAGACAGTTTAAATACTCCATCCAAAGTGGACCTACCATATGAAGAGCTATGGCTAGACCAAACAGATATGTGCAGCTCGACACATGCCAAAAATCAAACTTCCAGAGGAAGCATGACCATCGTGGGTTCAACAAGGGCTTATTTTTCCAGTGCTGATGTCAATCTACTTCCACCCCCTGTGCCTCCTAAATCTGAAGCTGTGAGTATTTCACATGTCTTTCTTCATTTTATGTTCTTCCACTGCTTTATACTGGTCAGGGTCTCTGTTTGTACAGATTCCTAGTGATTACTAAATGCAACACATAAACATACCCAAGATCTGAATCCTGGCCAGTTTTCTCTAGTCAGTCAAAGAGGGTTTATTATCATTTAAGATACATGCATTGAAATTAAATACATATTAATGTCCACCAGGATCCACCAGGATCACGGTGCAACAAAGAACAGAGTGCAAAACTGTACAATAGACAATGCAGCTACACAAGGGACCATGCTGTGTGTGTCAGTCCACCATCCATGTATGTTTACATCCATCCTGTGTGTTTTTGTGTACAACAGGACATAGTGTCAGTCCATATTTGTTTGTTCCCGTACATCCTTTATTTGTGGGCAGGAGTATGAGGTACATTGTGTGCGTATATATGCCTGAGTTATTGGTTATTGTTCTTGATTATTAGCTTTCTACGGGTTGACTATATGATTGTTGACTGTATGACCAAGCATAGAAGAAGCACTGTCACCAATGGGTGGTGTGGCCCTGTAGTTGGTGGTGGCCTGTAGTTGGTGTGGCCCTCACATGCACTGTGTGTCACTGCTGTTCTGGAACTGCTTTCAGTTGTGCATGCACCTCTGGAGTCATCCACAGCTTCTGCTTGCATCTGGTGGTTGTTTTACTGCTGGTGACATAGAGAATTGCCTCTAGATACTCTTCTACAATCTTCTGGAGAATGTGCAATGGACTTGGGTTTTATCTATTTCTATCTTATCAAATTCAGCATATGGACTTTTTGTTCAGGGTTTTTGTAATATAGCAAGCTTTGCTGTTGCTGAAACAAGTACCCATTGCCATAATTTTCAACACTCAATTCTATTCTGTACAAGAACATGCACAAGTAGCATATTTAGGAATCAGTCTGTAATTTGAACATCCTGAGAAAGATACATTGTCAGTGAATTAAAAGAAAACTGTTTTATACCTCACAGCAAGAAGGTTCCTGGGTTCACTCTCCACACTCCTTTCTGTTTTCTCGCCATATCACTGTGAGTTTACTCCAAGTGTTGCAGTTTCCTACCACAGTTCAGAAACATGCATTTGCGCTGAACTAAAGTTACAAAACTGTCTATGGCTGTGGAAATACTAATTGACAAACAAAAACCGGGTTTGCCAGTTCTTTTTCACTTTTTGGAAATACAGTGGAACCTTGGTTAACGACCACATTTTGTCCCGAAACGTTGGGCACTATCCGAAATGTGTGCTGGCCGAAACAATTATTTGGGCCAGGTTTGAGGGCTATATAATTAAAATGAAACACACAAATCACCAAATAAGAAGGATGCATAATAAAAAAGATAATAAACGACGATTTTAACTGTCTTAACTTTGTCTGAAATGCTGGTCGTATCTGGGTGACGTAGCTGAAATTTTGGTCGCTATCTGGGGCAAAATTTTTGATCGTTATCCGAATCGTTTGCTATTGGAGGCGTTTACTAACCGAGGTTCCACTCCATGTAGAAGTATTAAAATTGAAATGTTTTAATTCATCTACAGTTGTGTTCAAAATAATAGCAGTCCAATTTGACTAACCAGTTTATCACTGTTTTTGGTATAAATTATATTACCACATGACAAACAATGTAACAGATCGTGCAGTAGATTCTCAGAAAACCAAAAGACTCAGCATTAATGATATGCATGCTCTTGAGTCTGTGTATTTGCATAATTAATTAAAAGGGGATTTGTTCAAAATAATAGCAGCGTGGAGTTCAATTAGTTAGGGCAATCATTCTGTGAGGAAACAGGTGTGAATCAGGTTTTACTTATTTAAGGGTGAAGCCAGCACATGCTCTACATACATTTCTCCTTGAAAGCCTGAGAAAAATGGGTCGATCGAATCATTGTTCAGAAGAACAGCGAGCTTTGATTATAAAGTTCATTGGAGAGGGTAAAACTTGTAAAGACGTGCAGACAATAATAGGCTGTTTAGCCAAAATGATCTCCAATGCTTTAAAATGGAGAGGAAAACCAGAGAGACGTGGAAGAAAACGGAAGACTACCATTCGAATGGATCGAAGAATAGTCAGAATGGCAAAGGCTCAGCCAATGATCAGCTACAGGATTATCAAAAGACTGTCTCAGTTTACCTGTGAGTACTGTCAGTTAGAAGACGCCTGTGTGAAGCTAAACTATTAGCAAGAAGTCCCCGCAAAGTCCCACTGTTAAAAAAAAGACATGTACTGAAGCGGATACAATTTGCCAAAGAACACATCAACTGGCCTAAAGAGAAATGGAGAAACATATTGTGGACTGATGAAAGCAAAATTGTTCTTTTTGGGTCCAAGGGCCGCAGACAGTTCGTCAGACGACCCCCAAACTCTGAATTCAAGC
>JAOUQU010000032.1:3542888-3556368 GCA_028566735.1 Ammoglanis amapaensis
ACACACACACACACACACACACACACACACACACACACACACACACACACACACACACACACACACACAATTATTTATTGAGCTTTTTAGTGTCATGTTTTACACTCTAGGACAGGAATCGATCATTCATCACACAAGCTTACTCAATACACAAGTCACATTAAACCTAACCTATGTGCTTTTTGGACTGTGGGAGGAAGCCAGAGCACCCAGAGTAAAACCAAGCAGACATGGAATGCCTCAGAAAGCCCCAGATTTACTCGGGAATGGAATCAGTGCTAACCATTAAGCCACCATGCCACTGTTTTTCCAGAGTGGTTTTTAGTGCCACGTTAAACACAGTTCCAGATGTGCTACTTCTTACTCTTAAGCAGAAGTGGAAACCATCAATCCATCACACTTAGACACACTTTCCCGGGCGCGTGTATGTTCAGCCAACACAGCATCACTGTCTGCATTCTTAATATCGTACACGGAGGAGCCAAATCGTTTTTTATGAGGTACTTGAGCCGTTTAAATGGTACACGAGGGTCTGTTGATTTTCTTCTGTGCCTCGGCTGGAACCGTTTCACCGTCCATGCAGATGGTCGTTGTTAGTGCCAGTCTCCTTCACAGGCCGACACGGCCATCTGCATCGACAGCTCAGAGGGAAAGATGACCGAACATCTGACAGCATAACGCACATCAGAACAGCTGCACACAGCAGCCTTCACGGTCCACATCGGGCCCATAAGCCGAGAGCATAGAAAGAAGCTCCGATGGGCCCAACGTTGCTCCTCCACTGCCATCTGCTAGACATCATGTGCTCTAATGAGGAAGCTTGTCATGGTCTAAACAGCCTGTCTACTACAGTTGCTAGAGACCAAGTCATGCTGGAAGTCAAGTGCACGGTTCAATCATTGAGTGGTTCGAGTACGAGTCCAATGCAGGGCCTCATCCACACTCGGTGTACGGCCAGCTGATAGCACCAGATTCTGTGCTATGAGAGTGTATGTGTGTACTTGGCAACTACAAAAATGATTTGTTCAGTATTACAGCTACATTAAAGTCTTTGTCGGCATTCTAGGAGAATGTAGAATCGGAATATCAGCGGCAGAGAGAGCCTGAATTTTTAGAGCCCACTATTACAGGTCAGTGCCAATGCAAACCAATGATTTTTCCACTGTATTTATTTTCACCTAATTTTAATTGCAATAAATTGTTTAAATTGCTGAAATGTACTTTTGGCTGCTTGAGTATAACACTAGCATGTGTTATAACTAACACGGAAAGTCCTGTTTCAGTTGCATGCAGGTTTTTCAACAATGTCACTTTCCTCTGTGATGTATTTCTTTGCACTGTCATTACTTTTTAATGTCATCAGCATAAGAAAAACCACAAAAAGAAAACAGGTTTTGCTGGAACTTTGCATGTTTTCCCCGATGCAAAAGGGGAATATACTATATTTCATAGTTTAAACATTACCGCTTTATGCAAATAAAATAATTTTTTGTGTGTTTTAAATCATCTTAATATAAAATGTAAAATTCTGTAGACTAAAGTAATTTTACACATCAGTTTCAGGATATCCAGATGTGTGACAAGTCGCTGCTTTACTGGTTTTTACTACCATCTAGTGGTTTAGTAAAGATAAAACAATTTGACTTTTTATTCTTAGTCAAGTCTAAGAACATAAAAACATAAAAACATGATTGTGCGTTTGTTTATGACATTTATTTCACTGTTCCTTATAATTTATTTAATTTATTCATTATTATTTCAGAGCTCAAAGAGCAACGGAGACTCATCAAGAAAGAAGCACAGAATTTAATGAATGAAGCTGCAGGGACAGACAAGGCAAAACCAACGGTTTTCCCAATTTCCTGCAGGTATGATTGCTTCTTCTTCTATTTTATTGCCATTGTTTTATTGCTATTTTGATAAAGTATTATTGTTGTGTTAGTGTATAATTTTTTCATGTTGTACATTAACACAGGGACAGTGTAATGATTTGTGAATAACTTATTCCCTTATTTATTATTTCTTCATTTTAATTCATTCTTCTTTATTTTTTCATTTTTCAGAAAACCATGTTTGACAGATTGCTCAGCGATGGAAACAACATCAGTCTCATCAGTTTCATCTGCACCAGATTTTTCTCATCCCAGTTTAAGTCCTCCTGTAGCACCAAACATTAACAGAGCTGGTCTGTCAGAAAAACCCAGACATAGACTTCCCGTTCAAATTCCACAACTCGCAGAAACTTCCTTTACTCCTCTGTACAAGAACCAGAATTTAAAAAGCTCGACCCCCACACATGACAACACAGAGGAGCAACCAATGAAACCACAAAGTAGCTTTATATCTTCTGTAAATGAACAAAGGAGCTTTGGGTGCAGTAGAAACCTTAAAACTGAAATTGGCAGATTTATAGACGAGCATAAATCTGGGCATGAGACATCCACAGAGGCACTGCTGATTCCAGCTCCACCTTCAGGACAGAGAACCGGCAGACGAGGGCCTCGAGCGGGAAGACGGCTGACACACAAGCAAACAGGGAACTCTGCAAGTGTGCAAAGTGTTGAAAATTGAAACTGAACTGTACATGCAGGATGATATTTCACAAATTTCTCAACATTTTTAAAATGACTAGTTAAAGGTTTGTGTAATTTATTTGTGTTTGCTGTTTAGAATGTCCATGTCATTTCTAAATGTTGCTTTTTGGTTTAATCAACAGATTCTGAAAACATTTAGTCTCTTTGATGTCTTTGGTATAAATCAGATTTGTATGTCGTTCTATACAAAATAATATTCATGACATGGAAACACCCTGTTTAGGGTAACTAAACTATAGTGGGTGGCACAGTTGCTTAGTAATCAGCAATGTTGCCTCACTTCAGTAAGTCCTGGGTTTGATTAACAGGAATGGGCGATCCGGGGCTTTGTGTGTGGTGTTTGTATGTTCTCCCCATGCCATCCTCTGGGTATTCAGGTTTTGTCCCACAGTCCAAAGGCATACTATCATGTTAACTGGAGGTACTGAAATTGTTCTGTATGAGTATGGTATGTTTCTGTACTCTGCAACAGACTGGTGACCTGTTCAGGTGCTTAGTGTGTCCCAACATGACCCTAAATAAGATTAAGTGGTGGTAAAACTAGATAACGGATGGATGAAAGAACTCACTTTTGGGTGTAAAAACTGAATAACTGGAAAAACGATCTACTTTGAACACAACCACGATACTTAGGATTATAATTACGCCTTTCATTTATACTAATGCCCACAACTTCTAAACGACTTCTAATCTAATGAGCAGTTGAAGGCAGAAATCAAAAGGCTGCTCAAGTATGTGTAAAGATATTTATATTTCTACATAATTCGTATAATTCTTCATAATATAATTATTTCATGCATCTTACAACAGTATATCTATTGTGTTTTATATGTACCTAAATGTTTACATACAAACCCATCAGCTAATATATCCCATCTGCTCTCCACTTTCACCCTCTAAGTAACATTTAACTTATTTATGTGTATACTTATTCAGTTGTGTATACTGTATCCCAGTTATATAAGCTGGTTCGATAGACTATTTTACCCTCATCGAATCATGCTTATCGAATCATGTGCGCATGCTCAGTACGCTAAATTGATTGGAAGCACAACTCGATAGAACACCGGTCACGTGAGTGCAATCCGTTGAGCACTCGAAGAAGAGTTTCAAACTAGAATGGCGCCATGAAACTTAATTTCAGATAAAACGGTTTTTTTTCTTATTAAATGTAAGTTTTACGTGTTTTATATTGTTCTTAAAAACAAAACTAATTTAATACATGTTAGCTGCATGTTATTAGCCACCTCGTTAAGGAGTGTTGGACGTAAATACGTTTTTATTTATTTATTTAGTAAATGTATAGGTAAATAAATGACCAGATTTTAAAACCATTTGTCCTAAAACAAACTTTACAAACACTTTCATTAGTGGATATGAACACCTAACATGATTCCCAGCTCATTTTGATGGGATAATATAAAATAATGTAATACTTATACACTAATATTAATATTATTGATTAATATTGATAATAATATTCATACACTATCGTATACATATTTTGCATTTGGTGGTAACGAATATGTATAACATCTGCCAAACCTTTGTTGGTTCATCGAATCGGAAGATATTTTTCTCCGAAAGTGCAGAAGGTTGCTGGTTCTAAACCCACCACTGGCAGGGCCAATTGCTCATACATTAAATACATTAAACTGTCACAACTGTAAAACTTTTATTTTATTTATTCTATTTTTTACTTCTTTCTTTCAGCTCCCTCAATTGACTCGGCATAGTTTTCACACTGGATGCCCTTCCTGACAACATCTCCCAACATCTAGTTTTACCACAGCTTAGTTCTTTTTTAGGGGTAAGGACAGACACACACACTAGTCCTATTTATTACACACCTGAACACGGACTCAAACATCTGGATACGAAACCCAGGACCTTGCTGTGAGGTGACAATGATGCTGTCTTTTAGTTTCAATTGTGCTTGGTGATCGCTATGATTATTTGGCGTGAGGTTATCCACGACTAGTAAAACACGACACAATCTCTGATCTTTAAAATAAACTTTATTTTTTTTTTCATTTGAAATTGAACAATTTAAGACATACAGCCGACATAACTACAACGTCTGATGCAATTTTGCTCTGTTGTTCAAAATACATGGTTAGATATGTTTGATAAAGTTCTGAGTTCACTTTGTGCTTTTTTTCCCTCCCTAAACGCATTGTATCTCCACCGTCGTGGACACAGACTCTTAAGTATTAAAGCAGAACTTGCACATGAAGCAAGTAACGGGTGTGTAGTGACATCACAAAATTGATATTGCAACGACACAATGCTGCATTCTGTTCAGAAATACAAAATGTATTAGGCAGCTGAAGAAATTAAATTCACAGTTATAGTTGAGTATAATTATGTGTCAAGAGATTTCTGTATTAATACTGTCTGATATTTAATGAATAACATGGAAAATCTGATAGATAAAAATAGACGAGCAGTATGTATGTGCTTTCTAAATCCAATATTTAAAAAATACTGCAACTATTGAGAGATGTTAATGTTTTAATTTTTAAAAAGGTTTAATTTGACGTTTACATTTTTCTGATTAAAATCAAATTAAATGTCATTTAAAAAATCTGTGGTACCTTGTTTATTGACCAATCTAAATCATTTTAAAATGACGTTTAAGGTTTAGCTTTGTCCAGCTTGGGCAGCATGCAGATGTTCATTTGAGAACGGTCTGTTTTTCCAGGTGATGGAGCCAAACAAATGAAGACATCTAGCCCTACACACCAGTAGTGCTTACAACTCTAATGTAGTAGAAACAGGTAAGATGGTGAATAACTGCTATTTATTAATTTGAACATTGTGGGCGATGTCAAATAAAAACCATCCAAGATTATTCCTAAAGTTCCAGCAATTCTCAAATATTTTACATGAAATCTCTTCATTTTGTCCACTGAAACGTTCAAATAAAATACGTTTTTTAAATAGTTTTATTTTAAATAATTGTGAAAATGGATGTTGAACACATTAACAGTTCTTGCAAAGTGCCATCTTGCTAACAACAAACTATGCCATTAGCCTATATCATTAAAAGGTTTACTGTTGGGATTATAATAACAGTAATAACAATAACAGTGCATTTAGCCGACGCTTTTATCCAAAGCGACTTACAATGAGCAGACAGGGTTAAGGGTCTCGCTCAAGGACCCAGCAGTGTAGCGGAGTGAAGCAGAGCCTGGATTTGAACCCCCAACCTTTGGGTTCCCAGCCCAATGCTCTACCCACTAGGCTACACTGGCCCATTATGTTATGAAATACTAGCATGGACGATTCGACTGAACATTTGTAGCACTATTTTTTCATAAATAGTTTGGTGTGAATAAGTTGAACGATGAAAATCATCTCCTGTTATTAGGGCTTACACTGAGCACTGTAAAAAAGGGTTCAGCTGTGCTGTAAGTTCGAGTCCACAGCATTGGTTTAACACCGCCTCTGACAGTTAGGCTTGAGAAATTACATCTATCGTCCCTTCACATAGATGCAAAAAAAACAGTGTAAACGTAATACAGTTTTAGTACAATGAAAATAAGACATAACGTGAGACAAAGACTGTTAAATGACATCGATGCTAGTTACAGAATCATTAAAATGACAGCTGATATACTCTTTATATACCTACTTGAATCTCATTACATAGAACAGAATACACAGATGGGAGAAAAAAAAAAACTAAAAATAAAAACGAAGAGCTTCTTTTAGCTACAAAACGAACCTCTTAGCTAACAGTTTCCCCCACATGCACGGCAGTCCAGTTATTATTTGACATTACTGCTCAGTACATCGAAGTACAGCTCAGTAAAACTCTTCTAACAGTTATGAATTCCCTGCAGTTCCTTATACAAGAGCCTCACCGCACAAGCTGGTAATACAAGTAACCGCTTTGGATTAGAAAAGTCTGTCATCAGTGTTGTGCCCTTGTCAGAAGTGTTATTTTATTGTCGCCGCTGAGATTGAACATGTGCTACTACAAGAATTGATTACGTTCAAACACGAAGTTTATTCTTTATTACTACAGGGTCCAGATTTAGCAAAAAAGAAACTAAACAAACAAATGAAAAAACATGGGACAGCATCTGAAACTTGTAACATTAGTAAATTGGCCTGACCGTTACATCATTGTAAGATATAAAAGGTTGAGATTTAATCATCCATTACAAACATTTTTCTCAAAATATTATGTAAAATAGAAAAAACAGCACATGTCCAAACAAGCTGACTGAACTGCAGGATTCAAACAAAGAAGAAAAATTCTCTTTCTTGTGTATATTTAAATTGATTGTGCTTATTTTTTGCCTGGCATGCACAAAGAACATGTTGAATCCTCTATGTATTGATTTACGATGTACCTCGGGATTCATACAAAACTGAGCAATATGTTACGTAATATTGAGGACAACAGACACCAAAGACCCCATAAGTATTTCAAATGCACTTGTAGCAGCTACACAGCAAGACCACAGCTTTCCTTCTGCAATATCTGGCCATTTTCAGTGTTACCAGGATGCTGATTAGTGTAAGAATGTCACATGTCTGTGCACGCATACACTATAACAATTCCATCTCAAAATAATTGCTAAACATCATTATAAAGTTATTTTCATCTATGTTACAATCATACTATACAACAATGAATTAGTAAACTACTATACAAGACCGTAAACAATCTACATCATGATTCAGTAAGGTCAGTGATCAGCAGTTCGTCTATATAAACATCCTCTCTTCAAAACCACCACAATGTAGCTCTATGTGATCCACAAACAGCATGTAAACACAAACAGCATAAACAATACTCCAGCAGTGTCCCGAAAATAAAGGTTTGTGCATAGGGCATTATATCAATCTATTGTTTCAAATGCTCCACTAGAACATGAGTTAATCTGAATGGGTACGGGACATATAATGGAGCTCACTCCCCCCTGCCTTCAAAATACATTATTTTATATGGCAGCAAAAATGAGGTTGCCAGTTAAACCCAAAAGGATGCCAAATAAGAGCAAAGCAACATGTTAAAATAACCCATCCTAACAAAGCATTTTGAAAGATTTTAGGAAGCTTTTGAGGCTTTACAGACCCAAATAGCATGCCACATCACAACGATCAACAAGAATAAATAACTACCGTTCGATGTCACATTTAAAATGTAAGTGTTCATTTGATTGGCCATGAATCAAAAACGAATTGGTAAACATATCTGATGGTTTCAAAATATTCCAGTGACAATTACAACCTTGTTTGTGTGCGCAATGTTATTTATTAATTTCCCTATGAGAACGTGTATTGTGTGAGCTACAGTACTGAGATCATGGCAAAGGCAGAATCCCTTTCGTGCACAGTTTGCAATGTTGGTAGAAATGGAAGACTGGTTAAAACAATACTTTCTGCAATACTGGAAACTGATTAATTCGACCACCATTTTCATTTTTTTTTTATTTGTGTGATTAGCACTCCTATGTTAGAAATGAAAAACAAGTCTAATATTAGCATAATCACGAATGGTTTTTAAAAAAGCTAATTGTGCACAACCCTGAGAATGGGTTTGGGTGTTCCTGGAATTGGAATGTGCTTAAATCAGGAAGGTTTTTGTCTGACACTTCTAAAAGCTGAAGGCAAAATATCATTCAGTTTATACTACAAATATTGGAACGGTTTACATCAGTAAATACAACCCTCTTGTGTTGCTAGAACCCCAAACTAAAAACTTTATAATGCAAGATGATGTTGGGATATTTGGTCTTCAACTTTAACCCGATTAGCACTGTCACTTCTGTACACATAAGAAGCTAAATTCTATAGTTGCAGCAACCGTTGTCACATTTCAATATTACACGGGAATGAGAAGAAACCAATACATTCCACGATGCACTACATATATACACATGGCAGGGATGCATATTATACTTCTGTGTACGCACGTGAACATTTCTTGTACTTACAAAAACATTATTAAATTAAAACATATAAGGGTTTCAGAGGATAACCAATTTTCTCTAGAGGTTAGAAGCAATAATGGCCTTTAATACGTAAATAAAGGTTCGGCATGTGTGACAGTTACGCACTGGGCGTCGGGTTACGCATAGACCCATTGCTGCCTTTTGTGGTGAGACTCATCTCTTCCTTCTGCTTATCTGATTCTTTTTCCTTCCTCTCGTCTTTCATCTCATCTTTCAGTGGATGTACCTCCACAGATTCAGGCCCAGCGGGCGCGTAGCGGCCCTTACGATGCTCCTGCAGTGCTGGACCCCAGCTTGGGTGCGGCCGCAGCGAGCTTTTCAACCGCTGCAATGAGAGAGAAAAATAAGATAAACTACTGACTGCTTCATATTGTACGCTTATCAAGTTCTTCCTCTGCTGTTCAGGCTGACTGGGAATAAAAACAGTGGTTTTTGAATGTGCAGGATGAAAAATATTTATGCACAGACAGTAGACTGTCGAGTGCGGTTCAAGAAATTAAACTCATATATACTCGTATATTTTTAGTGCAAAAACATACTTCTAATTTAAATATTTAGCATTTTTTCTCAAGCGTATACACACAAAAAAGTGTGTGAAAGAATTTATAAACTGTAAATAGGTCAAGTGAACAACACTGATTATTTCTTGAACACATGATCTGTTAGTGGGCGAGGTATATTAGGTTTATATTGTGTCGCAAAGGGACATTTTATATAATGTCAAATTTAAAGATAACAGTGCTTAAGTGCATGCTTACTGTTCTAGTTATCTCACTAATAAAGCTGTTGAAATGAATTATAGGTGGTCAGGGCTCATTGATGCATGAGGGGAGTGAAGACTGGCTCTGTCTGGTCCAGTCCAACAAACAAGCTACTGTCGAATAAACCCCTTAAGAAGTCAATGCTGCTTCTGATAAAACAGTAACCGTGTGTATTACAGTTACAAGACTGTTCTGGCAGCAAAAAAAGAAGCAACAGAATATTAGGAAGATGGTCACAATGTTATTGACATTTTAAAGGAAAAAAGACATGGATGAAGCAACACATCACGTGTGATCAAACATTCCTACATGAACATCATCCCGAGAATAAAGTAAAGTTAGAGGTCAACGGCTGCCTGCTAAGTTACATTGTGAACAATAAGAAATTAACCGAACCACCGTTTTCTCATGAAAATCTCCTCCATCCAGACAGGCACTTTCGAAACAATATACTTTGATTAGATGATCCGAAAAAATAACTGGTATTTAGCATTGTGTACGTATTTAAGATGGAAGTATAAAGATTTTTTTCAGTATGAAGAACTTTGTCAGTCCATAGATGGACTGTATTAGCTGTTGCAGTGGCATTATAAACTTTTTATACCCTTTTATCCTTGTGCTGAAGACAACTTCTAGATTAGGGAATATTTGTGTCTGCACTTTTAAGTTGGAAGCACTATTGTACGATTCTGGATTTCATCTGCTAAATGTAAACCAAAAAGATAAAATGTATTACCTCTAAAAATGTGGATCCATCAGACATGGCAATTTTGAAAAGTGCATAAATAGGAATGCAGATCACAGAGGACAAGGCCATGCAGAAGCCGATGACCAGTGACCAGTCTGGATAAACATAGTTGTTGTAAGTGATGGGCTTGTACTGGATCACTGTGAAGAACAGGATAAACTGTATATGCAGAGAGAGAGAGCGAGAGAGAGAGAGAGAAAGACCAGAACAACGAGGTGCTTAATCTAATGAATTTAAACTGACGAGTCTTAAATGTGGAATGTTTGGTTACTATTGTTTATGTGTAATTCTCATTGTCTAATAATTTAAGTAATCTCAAAAGCCACACTTGTTCCAAACTGACACAAACTCACTGTGATGATGATTGGAGAGATAAACCTCCAGCAGATCCTGAAGAACAAAGGAGGAGGGAAGCCCAGCATCATCTCTACGTCTTTAAAGTAGTTCCTGTGTCCTGTAAGTACAAGCATTGCTTAAACGCAGGCCGCCGAAGATGAACGTACTGCAGATCGTCATGGTTACCGACTTACCATAAACATACATGATGCAAACGCACATAATGCAGGAGATGATGACGAGTGAGAAACTGGCAGCATAGTTATCCATCAGCAGCAGCCAGTATATTCCCGCCTGCAACCACAAGGAGGCAACATATGAGGAAACCGCATAATGGACATATTTTGAGTGGATGAAGTGTGCACAACTCACCCGGGTGGTCAATGGCACTCCTAGGAGAAATCCTAGAACGGCAACGCCAAGCGTTATCAGAGTCTTGTTTCGGATGATCCAATCTGTGCCGATCTCATCCACTACTGCTGTGACGAGTGTCTCCAGAAGACAGAACTGCTCATTCAGATACAGAGTAAAACTGATTATGGCTTTTATTATTATTATTATTATTATTATTATTATGCTTACTGTTCTAGTTATCAGACTAATATAGCTGTTGAAATCAATTCGAGGACACATAATCAACAAAAATAAAACAAAGACATTGTACAGGCACTTCTAAGGACACCAGTGAGTTAAGGACTTTGCTTTCCACTGAAATCATTCATTAGTGTTCTCTTATTTTTATTTACCATTCATGCCATTTAATCACATAGACCAGTTTACCTGGGTGCCAAGCCCCAACAGGATGAGCATGAAGAAAAAGAGAAGAGACCATAGTGGTGATATAGGCAGTAGTGTCAGGGCCTCTGGGTAAGCAACAAAGGCAAGGCCTGGCCCTTGTTCAGCCACTTCAGACACGTCTACTCCAAGGTGATGCGCCATAAAGCCCAGGATGGAGAAAATGACAAAGCCAGCATATACACTCGTAGCACAGTTCGTCACACTGATAATGATGCTGTCTCTGTTCAGCCATAAAAACGACAACAAGTACCAATCAGTGTGGTTGCATTTGAGTAAATAGTATTTCAATAAAATGCTAAATTGTGTGAGGTTTTAAGATTTGTGATGATAAAAACAAACCATATGTAATGCCAAGTGCAGTACCTGAAACAGTTGTTGTGGAACTTATTGTAGGAAGCCATCGTGATGAGACCACCCCAGGCACAACCCAGAGAATAGAAAATCTGAGAGGCAGCATCACCCCACACCTTCATAACACACAAGCAACATTCAGATATTACCAAACCAAAGTCAATTGACCACATGAAAGCTGTTTTTTTAATAAATGTACATAAAATCTAATATGGGATTTACTGACCTTTGCATCCAGGATTTTCTCCCACTGTGGGGTGAGGTAGTACTTAATTCCACTAACGGCACCTTCTAATGTGATTCCTCGTATAAAAAGAATGGTCAGCACCACGTAAGGAAAAGTTGCTGTGAAGTATACCACCTGAAAAGCATGCAACATTGTTATGATGTGCTTATAATAATCATTGCCACTCTAGGTTGGCAAACATATGGATGATGATCTGGCTCACCTTGCCTGATGACTTTACCCCACGAATGAGGCAAAGAAACACCACTACCCAGGAGATAGCCAGGCAGCCGAGGATAGGGAGGCGCACTTCACCGAAGTTTCCTATGCCATCTGAGATGTTGAGTACGTAATTTCTGAATAAACAAGAATAAACGAGACATATTGACTGAAGCAAATGTGTGTAAAGCATATGGAATTCTCACAGCGCTTCTAATTATTGTATTTATTTAACTGAGCATGCACAACATCCAACAAACATGCTTCAAAATCTTGTCAAGAAGAATGCTCAGAATAGTGGCTATCATAGCTGAAAATTTATATTCGCACATGGATTCCAGGAGGCAATATTACTGCATGAAGAGCTGGAGGAATAAAATATACTAAAATGGGATGTCCAACAAGCTCATGTTCAGGTGTCCAAATACTTTTGGCAATGCAGTATATGTGCAACTGTGAGTAACCAAAGACGGAATAATTCAACCAAAAACAAGTCAACTTGTACATAAGACTTTGTCCTATTACAAAAATCCCCAACACATTCAGACTACGGGGCATGAAGTGATTGAATTGGCAATCAAATGTTTTGCCATACGTCAGCACTTTTACACATATACGAGAGAAGCCTCTGTCATTCTTAGCTACGTGTTTGGGCTAGCAGTCACAGGCGCACAAAAACAATCTGATATTTCAAGACCACGACTCGATCCAAACAACGTTTGCCCTGACAATGAATGGCTTGAGGCAAAAAGCAGCAGCAACAAAAACGCCTTTCACGCCGTGGTGACAAACATCAAGAAGCGCTAGGCACTAACCGTTTACAAAGTCATTTAACACGAGGTGCATACGCCTCGCTGTCAAAGCCTGTCATTCTCCACGCGCTGGCGGAGGAAGAAGGCGTACTGATGTGTGTGTGTGTGTGTATGCACACACAAACACACCATACACAGAGGAAAATGATGTTGCATTGTCAACAATTTCTCAGCAGGAGGCTGGTTGGATAAAGGAATCAACAAGACGCACATGTCCATGCCGTCTTACTCCAAATCTAAGCTTAATCCAGCAGTCCTATTGCATCTAATTGCCGAAACAATCATTTTACAAATTTTTAAAAGGACTTTGATTACACAACTAGTACTAAAACATGTTTTCTTCATTTCCTTTGGGAGCCATAAAGCATCAGCCTGTCCATCCATCCATCCATCCATCCATCCATGTATGTGTATTGAACTTGACTGATCCTGAGCAGTTTAAGTGTTTACAACAACTATACAGACTGTTAAGCCATGACCCTGACTGAAAAAACAGCTTTACATTTAACATTAAAGCTTTTTGCTCCCTTGTATCTCCACTAGGGGGAGTAAAAGGGGGAGTAGTTTTAATCAGTATAATTCACAATGCTGTTTTCGTCAGTGGCAAGATGATCTAAAACCATTGTTTGGTTTTCTGTAAACACTGGCTGTATTTAAAGTGAT
>JAOUQU010000032.1:3556468-3578979 GCA_028566735.1 Ammoglanis amapaensis
TATATTCAAATGTAACTCTGTACAGTGAGTTCCTCAAGCTCGACTCAGGTTGCTGCTGACTTTTTTTAAAGCATTGGCAATCAGGGAAATTGTTTATTTGCTGTAGTCTGAAGAACATTACAGATTTCAAGTGCTGAAGAATGTTCATGAAATTTACACGGCAACCCATAAGCTGCAGATTTGCATTTTAAGTGACAGTGACTAACTGCTCTTTAAAGACACTTTCGGGGGCTTGTAAAACTGTGTCAGATCAGGTATGTGGGGCTTAAATCAGGCTGAACTAGCCGGAAGGCTGTGATCTCTCTCACTCTCTCTCTCTCTCTCTTGAGTAATTGAATCTTTATCAGTGCATCCATTCGATCACTAAGGTAACATTATCAATACATATCTGGCCAGTATAATAAAACACTATCTATCTATCTATGCTTACCTCCAGTATTCTTCACTGGGACTTGTTCTCTTGGTGCGGTTTACCACCTCAGTGAGGCCCGACATGACACTAGCGGTGACGTTGGCTACAGTAGCATTTACCCGTGGTGTGTTCACTACGCCGCTGCAGTCAGGGGTGTTCCAAGGGTTGTTGCAGTACGTCCATGGCAGCAGGTTGGTCATGGACATGAAGAAGTAGTAAATGGCAATGCAGATAACCACATTGTAATAGATGCCGATATACGTAGAGACCACCATCATTCCATAGCCAACACCTATGAGAAAGAACATTAGGGTTAAATTCCATCGTATAATATAATTGGTTTTATTATTGAGCTGCTCTGGTTGATGCAAGCCCTCCATCACTATCCAAGACCACGTTCAGCTCTCAGCAGGTGAAATCAACCAGCCAGACATCGTAATGAACAATGCAATGTCACACCTCAGAAAGGGTTTAATATTTCTGGTGCTGCAATCAGTTCATTCTCAAACATAGCCAATAATGTCTAAATGTAGACACCAAGGATCAAGGATTTAGATACAGAACCACAACACTGACTTACCTTTAAATATGGGACTGACTTTCCAAACACCCAGGCAGCCAAGTGAGGTGAACTGGCCAAATGAGAGCTCAAGGAAAAATAGCGGGAGACCGCAAAACACCAACATGATGAAATATGGTAACATGAAAGCACCTGAAGAACAAAAAAAACAACAAATGAAACAGGCTGCTGTAACTAGTATGTAATAATAATTCTGTTATAATTCAGAAAACAGTCTAAACTGATCTAAATTGTTTACAGAAAATGCAAAGGCCAGCAGCTTTATAGAATGGCTGGTATGTTGGTTGAATAGAGAAATTTTCACTTGAAATGATGCAAATAAATAAACACTCAATGACCATACTCCACTACTAGACATAATATTAGGGTATGTAGGCATACTTTTGTAAATAGTTACCTCCTCCATTTCTGTAGCAGAGATAAGGGAATCTCCACACGTTTCCCAGTCCCACTGCATAGCCTACACTGGTCAAGACAAATTCAATCTGGTTTCCCCAGTTTCCTCTTCGAGAGTTCTCGTCCTTCTTTACTTGTTCCCCTGGTACTGCTCCATTCTGAAATCCAAACATGTGTGCAAATTAAGCTAAATAGGACTAGTCTTATATTCAATTTGAAATGAAGGATGAATATGGAACGAAGTCAATATTAACCAGACCGGCCACAAACCCTATGTCTTAGACATAATTTGCAAAGCAGTTTGGTATATACTTTTTTTACACTGGGCTGTGACCCTCAAGTGAAAAAAATGGGCTGCAGCAAAACAAACAAGCAAACAAACCTGTAGACAGATGTAGTATGTTATGGTAATAGACTTGTAATCAGGTTCAAGCCTCTATCACTGATAGTTTCCTGATGTCGGGCGCTTAACCAATAATTGTTTCATTTGCACATGGTTACATTCATGTAAGGTGCATTGGATGACAATCATGTTAACAAGCTCAAAAAGTCTGTGACTGTACAATGTGAGTGTGAAAGTGTAATATAGATTAAAATGTCAGTATTTCTATATGACAATATTTTATGAAATACTTGAGGACCTTTCATAGGACTTTTTTAGTATTTTATATATGCTGACAATGTATAAAATACAACAAGATAGCAACACAGCATGTTATGTTTTCTTCAGGCTTCAATATGGTACATAATGTTGATTGGATTGATTTCAATTTAAACAGCTTTATACACAAATAAGCAATACTATTGTATGAAAACATTCTTCAGCTGAAGTGCGGAAGATTCTTGATTTTGTGTGAAACTGTGTTTGTTTTTGGATGGACTGCTGGACAGCTGCGTTCTATGTTGCTGATGTCTGGCTGTGCGAGTGCGTAAGTGAGTAACCCCCCTCGCTTGCCACTTTCAGGAAGCCTATTAACCCATCATTGCTTTAACCTCACAATGGAAGTTGCGATTGATATGTTTGGTGTAAAACACCTTCATGTCACTGTTTAAACGTGCTAGTACTTTGAAGTCTAGTTTCTGTTCAGGAAGATCATACATCTCTGAAGTAACTGTAAAATTACTCAACAGGATAAGTGATATAAGGAATTTATTCTTGACATTCTGTATTTTTAGGCAAACTGTGGGTTAAATCTGAGGCAATGGAAAACAGTGTTTTAGATATGACCCAGAAGGTCATATGGGGTTGTGAAGACAGGTTGGAGGTCAAGCCTCTGGTGACTGTTAACCTTACTTAACTTTGTTGTTTATACAGATGGTTTTTTATTGCTTTTCAGAACCCCCACACACATCCACAATTTTATTCTTCGTGATATTCAGTTTAGCAAATGCAACCCAAATGAAGCTGGTGTCTTTTAAAATCTCTAATAATGACTATAGACTAGTGCAGCACAAGTTAAAAAAAGAACAGACATGTGTGTGGTCACCAAGGACATCAAGATTTCCAGAGTAAGGGGTCTTTTTTTCTCCCCCCTCTTTTTATTGTGGCTACCCCAGCAGGGTGAAAGTTTTTAAAAAAGGACAGTTGTCAGCCAGATGTTCGAACTTGTATACGTGACACTGCCTGTGAAAACCCAGCTAAAGTCATTTTTGGTGATTTTCTGTTTTATACACAAATTCATTCTACACAACATAAAGAACATTTTATGAAAATATGGCACCGAGGTTTTCTTTGGCTTGGATTTCACATTTGAGTTCATCATTTTCATATGCCACAATTTCTCACCTTATTGAGGGTTTAAACACCAACTTGGCTACTCAAATTTCACAGCTGGTTAGAGTCAGGATTGGATGCAGTTTGCACAAGGCATGAAAACCCAAGACAGGGTGCTAATCTATTTTTGAGGTTTAATCCATTCCAACACTCTACAGTAAGTCACGCTAATCAATTACCAACAACTGGGGTGTGATTTGGTGCTACTGGCTGGATGGGTGTCTATACAGACACGACTGGATATATCCTCAAGGGGAAGATTTCATATGATAATGTAAAGAAAGTGGTGCATCAGTGGCTCTGTTTCCACCCAAACCATGTTTGCTGATAGATTAAATAATTGTCACAACCTTGGGAAACGAACATGTTAAAGGAAATTGACTGCAGAGAAAGAATCCTGGAACAACCTACCACCGTGATCGGCCAGGTCTGGATGCAGCGACGCACAGTGTGAGCTTAACAACATCATTTAATTAATCGCTCAGTGAGCATGGCTGCTTAGTGATGCGAGAAAGAAGCCAGAGGAGCTCGGAGCCGGCGCAAGCTGTTCACCTGCCTTACACTCACACACACTTCAGCATAACTTCACTTCATTTTATCTTGATTAATCTCCATCCTTTGAATAGTGTGGGGACAGTGAGAAATTATAAAGCCTTCACTCTGCTGGAATGCTTTCTGCAAGCATTCTGTGTTTGTGCATAGGCATTTACTTTTAGATGCATTTAAGACAGGGGTGTTCAAACTTTTTGCAAAGAGGGCCAGATGATGGTGAGGTGAAAACGTCAAAACATTTAGCTTAAAATTATTTGAACCATTAACATTCAGCTGTTCTATGAAGGATTTTTATTATTATTTACAAAGCGTATTAGGGTAGAAAACATGTCAACATCCCTGGATTCTTTTGTTTTATGAAAGGTTCTGCAAATAAACACTTATTTCATTCAAATGATTTTTTAGCAATTTTCACAATATGCTCTTGGACTGTGCGTCGTCTACTGCCTTCCTTTGGTGACATTTAAAATAGCTTTTTTGTACACGTCTATTATACTGTGGTCAACATAATTGCTGGACGCATATAATTGAGATTCAAGAGTTTTTGATGATGTGGGCTGATGTTGGCTTCCAGGCCGGATTTTGGACTGATTTAGGAGGTCTAGCCTTGAATATCATCGTTCGTCACTCCCAAATTTATCTTACAGGTCACTTGGAAAAGGGTAAAAAACATTCTTGACCTGGATGCACCCACACAGAGAGCAGGCAAACTCTATATACTAAGGGACTAAGAAATCGAACCCACGACCCACTGTGTTGCCCTTACAGTTATTTTTTATGTTACCCAAACCTTGAAAAATGCGCATAGCAATATCCCCAAAAATGGATCCCTCATTGAACGTTTCACTGGCTGGGATAATAAGAGGTTCTAATGTGGGTCAATTCATAATATTGAATATTCACTATTTTGAGGTGCATTTTGTTTGAGTGTCCAAACAAAAATAGTTTTTTAGAGCAAAATAGTTTTTATAGAATTGATCGTATTGAGTTAGCATGTGATGGTGTGAAAGGAACAGTATTTAAAGTATTTACAGTATCACATCATAACTTTGCATTCCAAGCTCAGTAGGAGATACAATAACACACTTGTGGTTCCTCTTCTTATTAGTCCAATTATTATCGAAGCGTACAGCTGACATAATTTTCAAATTATTTTCCTGTCTATGTTGTTGATGGTTGGTAATTGGTGGGCCAGGTGTGCATTAACGGAGCTGTTTAAAACTTTTTAGTTTAAATTCTACATCATCAGTAGGCAAATAAGATATTTAAATAAAAAAAGATTTAACCCATGAATCATTTATGATACACTGGGAAGCCTAAATAACTTACTGGTAAATTAACTCATAAACCCAAAACATCAAAACCATCTTTTTTCAATATTTATGGTAGTTTTGCATTGATAAAAATCGTATTAAGTCATATAAGGTAGAATTTGTTGACCAGATAATAAAATTCAGGCAGCTGAGAAGTGCCCAAGAAGGTACAAACCAAGAACAACCGTAGCAAGATCAACCACAGTACAAACCAACTAAACAGCTACTTGGGCTCAAATTAAAGATCTACAATAACACATCATCACTTTTTTATGCTAGCAGGTGTGTATCGGCAGACAAAACTTTGAAATTTTGACCTGGAAGACGTAACTCCAAGCTAGATTTAAAACTGTGTTCTAAAAACTATTTCACACCAAAAAACCTAATAAACTTTCCGATGCTTTTTTAAAACCAGTGAATGTATACATGTAATTTGTGTTCATGGAAACTAGGCTGTAACTAATAGGGTGGAAGGTCACATGTTCTACAGCTTGTTCCTCAGTTGTGACAAACTTTGTTGTGGGAGAAACTGTTGTGTTAAATGTTGCACAATTGAAGATTAATCCCTGTGCACAGTAAGCTAAAGCAGCTTTGCATTGTTGGATGCCGTAGGCTGTGTGGCAAATTTTGGTTAAGCTTTCCAAGCACGGGCACTGATCTTAAGTGATAGATTTACTTTCAACAGGCCTATTTTCAATGCCTTCATCCAATTACTGTGATCTTAGGACCTGTTAGAAGTGCTTTTTTATTTTTCTTTATGTTTTAAACTTGTGATGTGGACAGCTGTCTACAATAATGCCACCCAACATATATATGAAAGACGTGCGATACACAACTACAAATGTGCCATGATGGTTGGAAGAGCATGACTTGGACTACTAATTACTACTTTAAATTCCCCGGACTTGAACATAACTGAGCATCTTTCAGAGCACTGTAGACACCCTGTCACTCCCGATACCCACGACAAGCTACCAAGACCTTCTGAGGATATTTACACTTTCAAATCTTCCTCTGGATTGTTTAGGTGATAAGTGCCTGTGTGTCTAAACAGTGAAGCCAAGAGGGGAAAAAAGAAAAAGAAAGTAAAGACATAAATATAAGCCAGCCGCCTTCCAAAAAGCCTGGACACCTTCCTCCTTCCTTCTGTCATTCTCATAGTCAGTTCTGCTGCCCACTTCCTTACAGACTTTATCGTACAGCCCTTCTGCCAGTGCGGCCTGTACTTCCCACTGCAATTAGTTATAAAAACTTTTCAGTCAGCCCACACGTGGTCTGTTTTTTAAGGAGCTGCGTCCCCCTTCTCACGTGGTGCCTGGACTATTGAGTCGTCACCGGCCCCCTGAATGATGGCTGAAAAATAAGCCGGTGCAGACAATACTTGGCCTTGATTAATTCAATTCTTTCGGGACCCTGCGCCGTCGTCCGGGCAGCTTTACACAATCGCTGCTTTGATGCTTGGGTTAACATAGTATTGTGCTCTTACGCCGAGATTGTATACTTCGGAAAGAAAGAAAAAACTAAACTTCCTATTTAATGTTCTTTTCATTTCAGTCGATTCTTCCGTCTTGTCTTTTCGTCCAAAAACTCCCTTGCTATTGTAGTGCTACAGTGGCTACCAGATGCACCAAGACGAAGTAAGCAAACAAACTGAGTGGACTGACCTGATCTGCTCGACATGCTACTGTCTCTGACATGGTTTGCAGCACCTGCAGTTCCTCTCAGGTCCACTCTCGGGTCCAGTCTCAAGCGCTTCATTCACACCTTTCCGTTCCTTTTTTGCGAAAAAGCGTGTACACGAGAAAGTAGGCGGCGACCTTCCTATTGGCTGGGCTTGATTAATGCCTAAATTATTTTCACCTCATTTCGTCTAAGGGACTTCTGCTTCCTCTCTGCCTTTCTCAATCATTCGGCATGGACTTGCTCTCTCTCTCACTCCCGCCTCCCTCTCGCCTTGCTCAGTCTTGATTCTCTCCCTCATCCATTCCATTGCCTTACTTCCCTTCCTCCTTTTCAACCTCTTTTCTGCTCTATTTTAAGTTGGAGAAAGTACCCCCCGCCTTCTTGTACACGGTGGGGGGGGGGGGTGTAAAGCAGAGCAGATCCATAGACCTTGCCTCTACTTCTACCATGAATGGACTCGTTGTCATTCCGGGCACTTGGACTGCATACTGAATGATGTGGAGCTGCTAGCTTAGCTGCCTAGAGCTTGCAAGATGAAAGACAAGTGCGAGGGAGCTGTGTGCTTCCACACTACGTGCTACCACCCTGTTTCACCGTACTTTCCACTTGTTTTCCAAGCAGCTGCAACCAGACCACCAACGCTTCCCATTCACAGACACTTGACTCTCAAATCCTTGTCCGGCAACACTGCCAAGTCTTTGGTAAGATCCTGCGAGAGGCCAGAAGAGGGACAGACACTGTCCTTCCTCCATGTGGCTCCACACTCCTCGTAATTCTTTCTTGCCTTCTCCGAGATGGCCTTTCCTATTCTTTGTCGGACTGCATGCAGGAAGGTGTCGTTTGCCGGAAGGATGATGGGGAAAATCACAATGCATGGGAAAAGATACTGAAGAGAAAGTGAGATCCTGGCACAAAAGAAAGCTCTCAATAGATGCTCTTGGCCGTGGCCTCGACCGAGTCTCCTGTTGGTGGTGTCAAAAGTTGACAGGCGTTTGGCCGGAAGCCTAATAACGGTTTAATGAAGGTGAACAAAAGGGAAAACACGTTCAATAAACAAGCCTTGAGTTAATATGATGAGAGCAACGTGAACAACTTTAAATTAACTGTATCCATACATCGAACAGACATAATGTTATGACCAGCTTCCTATCTGACTGGTCTCCAGCTATGCAGCCTTATGATGCAACTGTCATATGTGTATTCCAACAAATTCCTATCAGAACTATCATTAACTTCTTTAGTTGATTTTAGCTATCACATCTGTTGAATCAGAACAAACATTCATCAAAGAGTCTTGGCTGCCTGTTACTGTTACTGGTTTACCAATATTCTGATAGCTGCTGACCACTGGTTCAAGCCCCACTACCACTGTGTTGCCCCTGATGGGTCCCTGAGCAAGGCCCTTAATGCTGTTTCATTGTAACTAAGTTGATTTGGATATCTGCTAAATGCTGTAAAAGTGTATATATAAGAAGTGGATCAGTGTATTATGTAAATATGTGAACACTTAGTGCCTTAAGTCAGATTCATTTGATAATTTTTTGCACATGTGTGAACAAACGCAGCTTCACTACTCCGGGCACTGAGTAGTGCCTGAGCCACGGGTCTGGCAGGGGGAAAGTTTAATGCAGCCGGTCATTAAAGTGCGTCCAGGGGCTGCAGCCAATTCCTATTAGTCAAAAAGCAGAGCGGCATCTCAAACAACATGCACAATGGTTGCTTTTCTAATGAGGATATGAACACTTGACTATTTTGACAGCTTGATATCAATGGTGGGATGAAGAGCTCTAAGAACAAGGACAGTGAAACAAAAAAGGGGACACACAAAGGCCAATCACAAAGGGAAATCCCAAACCAGTTTGTTCTAGGGGCAATTGGCACTGGTAAGTGGATTGGTTTAATGCTCATTAGAGGAACAGAATGCCAAAACTAGTGACAACCTTGTTTGTCTTGTTGTCTTTATTTAAATTAGTGATAGATGTTTAACTGTAGCTAGAGCTAATGTGCCACGCTCTCTACTAAATTACAAGGTTTGGGATGTTTTCAATGAATGCAACTATAAACATTTTATCTAAAGCATGCGTGTTCAGTTATACAGTAAACAGAGTGGTACATGGCATTTCAAATTGTCGCTAGACCTTTGGCCCACAAAGACTCCAATGACTCAAAGATGTATACAAAAAGCTTTTTAAAGCACTGATTTCTTAGCTGACAACCTTCCAGCAACCCACGATAACATGAAAATCATCATCAATTCTCAAGTGGGTTTTATTGTCTTTTTAACCACATACCATGGGTCTGATAAGGCAGATTATTTAGAGCTTTTACTTGTGATAAGTTAGTAAGTGAGGCATCATTGAAATCATCAAAGGACATTACTAATATGAGGTAACAATCAGAAAAAGGAACAAGTCACAGGGTGACAAAGAGAGCACCATTTAAAGACGGGAGGAAACATAAGGCTGAATTGAATGCATTGGTGCTGGTTCTGAAAACCAGGGGAAGAGAAGAGTGGTCGTTAAATTTGCCAAAGAGGAAGTGTTTCAAGCATCTCTGCTTAACCAGGTATTTCCTATTCCAGTCACGATGCTGCTATTGACGATCCGAACAAGAGAGCCTCAGTAAGAGCTAAAATACTACTGATGACTAAAAATGTCGCTTTTCATGCTCGGTGCCGGGCTTTGATACTTCACCTCTTGATTCTCCAGGCCTGTTTACAGCCTAGATGGGCTTGTTCAAAGAGCAAACAAGAGCTGAGCATGATGCTCTTGACCAAAATTATCTTGGCAGTTAAATATTAGACAATGATAATTCAGAGTTGCTGGGCTATTTAGTACAGGACAAGTCTTTTTGTGTTCACCCACCTGTATACCACCAGATTGTTTTTGGAAGCTGGAGTCAACTGATAGTTTAGTGATTATTCCATACGCAAATACAACTATTATTTTACCTATAGCATAACAGTCTTCGATATTTCGGTACTTGTAACACCAGGTAGGTGAAAGTTCAAAGTTTTGTTAGTAATGGTAATGCTGAGGCTTATTGTTTGTTTGGGCTGTTTACTGGACTCCCTATAATGTGTGTGTGTGTGGGGGGGGGTGACAGGGGGTGTGAGTTGGAGGGTCATTTGAATCGCTTCACTTCATTTAGATGCAGTTGGGAGCCCCCTACATAAAACATCTTCCTGCCGCCTGAGCGGCGATGCAAACCGGATGCATTCCAGGAGGCTCCCTGTGTACAAAATAGTATGCCTTATTGTTATCCTATTGATTTGTATAGTTACACACAGTGAAGCACACTGTATGTTTGGTGGCCATTTTGAACCACATCCAGACACAAATACTATTGTTTGAAGAGACCTAGTTAGGGACTGGTGCAGCAGAAAGTTAGGACTTCTAACTGGACTCGTTCCTGACACCTTCTTCATTTAGAAGTGCAATAACTAAGACTGGCATGGCAGGCATGATTCTGGGAGATGTCATGATGGAACAACAACAAAAAATTATAATGAGAAGAATGCTGTCTTAATTCTTAGATACTTAAAATGCTGCCTAATAAGGTGCCCTTGTACTAGGCGAAATCTGATGGAATAATTTGGGTTATATAAATGTTATATACGTTCTATACAAATCAATACTATATTAGTACAGGAAGAGACGTTAGCTGGCATGTGAAAACTGCAGAAACTTAAGCGTTTTTATGGCTAATCTGATACTGTTTTAGCATTAAGCATCAGACAGTACTGTTACAGTGTTAGGTATTAGTATTACTAGTACATTAACTTTATATGGATAATTTGTGCTTGATTTTATGAGCTCAGAATTTAATCTCTCTGTCTTGAGGACACTAATAAGAAAGTGTGACCCGCTGGCCAGTGGTGTCAGTTGAAAAACAACTTCCTGTGCCGCTCCTGTGGTGTGTGCATGAAGGACGGTGTAAGTGTGGGACCTCTGGCAGGCCTGACAGTGTGCTGGACACATAAGAGAACAATTTACAACGCTTGGAATAATCCGAAGTTTCCAGGATAACGCCCCCTCCCCTCTTGGAATGGCCCCAGCTGCTAGTTCTTTATAAACAGAGTGTGCGTTGCCACTGGGGAGGTGGCAATCCTTGGGCAGAAATTGGATTCACAGTGCATATTTCCTGGACCATATGGGACCACTGGGATAAAAGGGAAGTGATAAGAGTAGAGCATTGGCTGTATGGCTAAATGTTTGGAACTAAAACTAACTGAGTCTAGATTTATAAGCACTGATTAATGTTCGTTTAAGTTTTGCGATTGACTAGTGTGAATGGGGGGGGGCTTGCTGTAGAGGGGAATACCCTGAGAACTTTGAACCCCTCCTCATCCCATGCCTGTATCTTCTATTCAGCATGACAACAGGGGGAGCAGGTTAGATAAGTCACAACAAATTAATTAAATATGGGGTGAAAAGCCGTTAAAGCCTTTCTATTGAACTGTTAAAAGTGATGCTAATCAAAAGAAGTGACAATTTATGATCACTGAACCACGACACCGAACAGAATCAGTATATTTTGTTGTTGTTGTTGGCCTGGTATTTCTGTTTAGCTTCAACCCAGATCTAAGTACATTCACATAAAGGCGAAAGGAAGCAAACTAGAAAACCGAAATTTTCAGCTTGAGTGGTTCCTTCAAACAGAACCAAAGTCTAACTCTCAATGGGGCTTGTTTGGCTCAAAGTGGCTTTATTTATTTATTTTTTAAAGTGAGCACAGCGGTGGACGTGTTTAGCATTTGGTGGACCTTGTCCTCACATTGTTCCTTCTCTGCAGTGGCTGGCTGACCCGGGCTGGGTGCACTGTACTGCGAAGGCCCGAAACCCAAAAATGTGTTTGACTTTGAGACATCTGTTCATGTTGCCTTGAAGGCACGACACACACACACACACACACACACACACACACACACACACACACACATATATATATATATATAAATTAGGTCCAACCACCATCCAAAGCCAAGACAGAAATGAGATCAACCAAGACATACAGATCATCATATATCAACTGATAGTTGTTGTAGGTATTTGGAGCCATGCTGACTGTTGTGCATCCCATAGCTGCTGAAAGGGTTGTAGGGCAGAATACACATAATGTACAGTGAAGACTACTATCAGTGTAGTCTCACAGATTCTTTCCAGGGCTCGAAGGTGTTAATGTGGTTTGGGTAGTATATGGAAGTTTTGAGGTTCCAAACAATGTGACAAGACTCCACCCACACTAAGGAAGATGATCTGCTAGGTTGAAATCCTACACAAATTGGTTGAGAGAAACTTATATATACTGGGTGTATATTACTTGGCATATCCAAATACCCAACAAGTCACAAACCATAATGATATGACGGAATTTAATAGACTGTATATATATTATTTTTAAGATTGGGACCATACATTTTCTGTCCCTATTAAACATCCAAAGTCTTTAAGACATGTCTGCATGTTCCCTTAGTGCTTTGTTAAGGTATTTCTATGTGATTGACAAAAAAGGACGCTAAGCACTTTAGGGATCAAAGCCATGTGCCATGCTGATCTGATTTTTCATTGTCTTCGAATCAAGAGCTTCTTAAAGCCGAACAGCTTCTGTCCTCATGCAGGGAGAGGAAAAAAGCCTATTCGAGGACATCGCACTAAATTGCCTGCCATTGTTTTGTCTCAGTATAAACAGCAATCATTCCTGTTGTGGGAAGACACTCTTCCATCCCTCGGATACTGTAAAGTAAGCAAAACTGTCTGGTTTTCAAAAGGCAGAACATATCTTCAGGGTTGGTTTGTCAATTACAAGCTCATTCAGCTCATTCAAAGATGCAACTTTTGCATCTTTGTCCATAGCTGCACAGATGGACAGAGGAATTTCTAATCGAGATGAGTGCTGTGTCCACAAAGTGTCATGGAGTCGATATGTTATTATATGCAGGTTGTACAAAGCAGACAGATGAACAGATAAGGCTCCTGTTCTGCAGTGTTTACTCGGTTCCCTTAGGGCACACTTACATGAGAAGTGTTTGCACTTCACTCAACACAAAACTCTGTGTACAACTTTGCTAAGTGCTTGGGGTTCAGAAGTGTTAGAAATACATCACTGCAGTGTGAATATGATGAATCTGCATGTTTGTGGAATAACCCGTGTGTCAAATTAAAGACGTGTGTCTGTGTTCAAGCAGTTTTTTCCTCACTGTTTCGCTCGTGGTGCAGCATAACATAATAAACATTTGTGAGACTTAGCTTTTCCAAGTGAGTGTGGGTTACTTAGTTCTTTTTTAACTTGTGGATACTACTACAAGAACATCCTAGAAAGACTACTGGTCATAAAGTTCTCTGCACAAATGCTATTCCACCGTATCAAACAGTTAATCTCATTTAAGGTGCTGTGAGAGGTTCTGTAAAGGGCTACTCAATTGTAGTAGTAAAACACACAACGAACAACTGCGAGCTCAAATTTGTTATATCGAGTCTCACTTCTGCCAGGTTTGGTTGAGCA
Organism: Ammoglanis amapaensis; assembly: GCA_028566735.1. Lineage (NCBI taxonomy): Eukaryota > Metazoa > Chordata > Actinopteri > Siluriformes > Trichomycteridae > Ammoglanis > Ammoglanis amapaensis. The sequence goes on from JAOUQU010000032.1 coordinate 3,569,683, forward strand.
GCAACAACGATCGGCCTGTTTTTTATTTATTTATTGAGCATTTTAATGCCATATTTTAAACCCCAGGTCATATCCATGATAGGAACCGTTTATTCATCGCCCAGTATTGCAAACGATATACAAGTCAGTCATGGACAGTTTAGTCTCTTCAATTTACCAGCATGGAAACTCATGTAGACATGGGATAACATGCAAACTTTACATATAAAGCCACATCTAACTTGGGGGTTCTTGCTGTGCAAACCATCGTGCCACCTGATTGGCCTGTTCATTTAGAAGCAGGATAATAAAGGAGCCGTATATTATCTCTCACACTTTCTTTCTCTCTAATGACTAGTGCATTTATGACTGAGATGAGGTGCATTGATGTATGTCTCTCTGTACACAGTGCTGATTTGCATGCCCATTAATCAAAGTGGTTTAGCTCTGATCTCCTTAATAAAAGTGGGGTTTTCACTGGTGGAGAGGAAGCATGACAAAATAGGGCAATTGGGCAATTAGATGTGCTGAATCAAGGATAATTTATTATTCATTTAATAGGATTTTAACACCAGGTTTAACACATTGGATACATTTATGACACACAAACGAAAGCTATTCATTAGACTAGAAGTTTGTATCGATTATTGTATCTCTAATTAATCTCACTTACATGTTTTGGGACTGAATTAGCAACTAGACTCAACACACACAGACACACTAGCCACCGTGTCACACAAATCAGGGAGAAAAAGGGATGACCATGCATAAAATAATAGTATTAATAAAAAAAAGACTCCATTAGATCAACAGAGCAGAACGGCAGGCACAAATTCATGAACGTTACCTGGCACGTACAGCTCGACTACAAAAACACCCACAATATAAGAACACTTTACAGTCAGCAGTCGGATGGAGATTCTTTTATAGAACCAGACAGCAGCACAAGCTACAAAGGAACACTGGGGATGGTGTGTGTGTGTGTGTGTCTGTGTGTATGTCTGTTGGCGGCGGAGATGCATAATCAAAGCAGTATAACGTCATCTTGTGTGCAGATACTGAAACTGCTTGCTGGTTATCTTTCATTTGCAGCACCAGGTTCTAGAATAATTCAACCAAATGTTTTAAGGATCCCGAACTTGAAACAGACATCGTTGACTGAGGCTAATTTATATTGTCATATCATGTTTTATAATGTAGCATTTAGCAGACGCTACATTATTGTTGTCTTGGGATCTGTGGTACAGACATCTACGTGTGTAGATTGCCTGACTGGCTTAAAGTTTTAGTTCTTATTACAATGTAATAATCACACACACACACACTAATCTTGTTCAAAAAATGTATTCGGGAAGTACAAGACTGGCATTATTTGTATTGCCTCTATATGGCAATAAAGCAATGTAGGCAAGTGGTTGAGGTTAAGGGTTGCAGGATTAAGTCCCACCAATGCCGGGTTGCTTCTGTTGGGACCTTTAGCAAGGCCCTTAACATTAAATTGCTCATACTGTATTTTGTATTAAAATAATATGCACAAAACATGTTTAGACATTTACTTTTAGTTTTTTTTGTATGGATGTTTTCTCAATTTATCGGTTCCCATCTATAACACCCCTTTGCTTAAGATAAAAATTTTATCTTAAAGTCACCTTATCATTGTTTGATATATGTTACATGCACGACTGACATAATTTTACATAAGTGTAATCTTTTAATAATAAAAAAAACTGCTGACGTGGTTGTGCACTGGATGAATGGACGGGCAGACAGGTGGATAGATTGTCTCCCTGTATTTGTCTTTGCATGCAATCACAATTTTCATCCTCGATCACAGAATGCCAATTCAAACAAGACCACCCAACGTACTAATCCACATCAACAATACAGCTGTACCAATAAAGTGACTTCGGCTGCGCTTCAGCTAGAATACTGTGGTAGGCGATGTTGGTTGACACATATTTACGATAGCATGACATCCTCCGTTCAGTCAGGTCTGTTTTTTTGTCTGCTTTTACTAAGTCAAGTTAATCAGCAGTCACTGCAGAATTTTTTTTTTTGGTCTCAAAGCAAATCTCTATAGTACAAATAATGACCATAAGCATATGCAAACATCCGTATCAATGCTGCAAAGTGTTAGCGTGCTAACCATCTAAAATGAAGTAAAACAGCAAGAGTACACTTGAAACAACACAACAACAGCAGGACTGTGGTACGTTTAATGTTTGCCAACTGTGTATCTTAATAATGACATATCACATTTAGCTTACCACCATACAAACACTGTTTCTAGTTCTTTCTAATTCTTCAGCTTTTATATTTTTATATTTGTGTACATTATGTAAATGCCAATTCGTTTGTGTACATTTAATATATACACCTTTTTTTTGTTATACGATTAGACATGGCTTCGCAAATTGCTGACAAAGTTTCACATGCAGTTTTTTTTATCCATTCAGTTTCCATCAACTTGTTTTCCTGGTCAGGGCCGCGGCTGGTCCAGTTTCACCAGAAAACACAGAGAAATGCTTCAGCCTAATTTTAAGTCGAACTGACATCTATAGATACAAGAATTATTTTCTAGATACAGAATCAAATACGAGTTAAATGTAAGATAATTATTATAATTTTTTATACAGTGCCGTTATCTGTTAAGGGCTAAAGTGAGTTTTGTTTGCCTAAAATTGCTGTACACAGAGCATTAACATAGCCCAGACACAGTGCCCTTGGATTCGAACCCCAGATCCCAGTAGTATTGGGCTGTCAGAAAATTTAATTCGCTAGTTGCATGCTTGTATTTTAAATCCAAAGGTTAGAAAAGTATTGTGTTGATTGAGTGTGAAACACCACCATTTCACAAGTAATGCTGAGTGAGTTTTATTTAGCTTTCTTTTCTGTTCTTGTTATTACAGGGGTCAGTAACGTCCTGCATCCATTAGATGCCCCCTAGAACTGACAACATGAATTCCCCTTCTCTCTATATATATATATTCTGGGAAGGGAATTCATGTTTGGGAAAGCCAAAAATGCTCGTTATATATTATATCTGCTGACGATTATATTGCTAGGTCATTTTGGACTCTTGGGACAACACTGGGTTTAAAACGGATTGATTTCAAATGGCATTTCAGGAATCATGCAAATGGCAGTCAAACAATATTTAATAATTTATTTCACTTCAGCTAAGTTGTAGTTCTAAGACTAGCCAAACTAAACACAATCCACTGTTCATCGGTCAGGTCAGACACGAGGTGCGTTCGGCTTACCAGGATTCCCGCGAACTGCTTCTCCTCCATAGTGATGAAGAACGCTTTCCTCTCGCAGAGGGATGAAGGTCCTCCCCGCTCTTGTGCACTCGTCCTCGGGCTGCTGGAAGTGTGACTCTCCTTGCTCACTTTCCCGCTCGCGCTCTCTCTTTCTTTCTCGAGCTTTTGCTTTCACGCTCCTCTTGTTCGCTCACTGGCTACTTTGCGGCGCTGGGCTTTTGTGCTAATTCCGCACTAATCCAGAAACTTTTCTATGCTGTGAAAGGGACATGTGACAGACAGAGATAGAGAGAGAAAGAGAGAGAGAGAAGTGGGAGAGGCAGAGTTGGAGGAGAAGGGTGGGGGGTGTTAGATACTGTGCAGTCACTCAGCATGCAGCGTACCTCCACAAAACGTTTGCTTCAAAGGAATGGGGGATAAAGGAGTTTGGGAAAAAGCGGGAAGCTTACTTAGATGATGCAATTGCCATGCGTGTTACTATAAAGGACAATGCAGGTGGATTTGAAAACAAATCTCAAGTGGCTTGAAATATTTACCACATTCTCGAATTAGGTTTTATGTAATATGAATTTAAATGCATTCAAAATATGCATTATAAGTACATTGTATAATACAAAAATAAATAAAATAAGAAGAGTATAAATTACATTGACTAGGGATAACATCTCATCATGACATCTAAGAGGGTAGGATATATTAGACAGCATTTTAATAGTCCGTTTTAGAAGCAGGGAAAATTGTCCTAGCATGTTTGACAAGGGCCAAAGTGTGATGGCTCGTTGACCAGGGCAGATCATTTCCCAAACTGCACGGCTTTAGGATTGTCCCCAATCTTACTATTATTGTATAGTATTATAAACATAACTGAAACCGTAGCACGGATAAGGTTTAGTGCTTTGCTCATGGGTCCAACAGTGGCTACATGGCAAAGCCAGAAATCGATCCCAGTATTTGGCTTCCATTTTATTGAAATACTAGTTAGTAGTTTAATAAAACTTTGCTTATCTGTACACTACTTAGACATTGCAAAATTAAGGGACTGAAATAAAGAATCTGAAATAAGAAATGCATGTTTTCTTACCGACAGTTGACTGGACAATTCAGAACATTACAGGTCAAAACTGCTTTTAAACTGTAGCAGAATGCGAAACTTGTTTGGAATTTAAAGCCAGAGGCACCGAGCGTATCTACTGAAGTTACTCTCAATGTAAAGGAGACGGAACTTTACAGGCACTCACCTGCCCCTTTATTAGACACGTCGTATGAATACTGGGTAGGACACTGGCTTCATTTGGAACATCCTATATTGTTTGTGACATGGATTCCACAGCGTATGAAAAGATGCTAGTTTAATTTGCAGTAGAGTTTTAAGACAACTGATTTATTCTGGACACACTGATGCAGAGTGCAAGAAGTAAGCAGAACACACAGCAGACGGCACGACTACGTCTGCTAAATATATCAGCTGCTGGACAGCGGCACACAAATGTAGCGCAAGAAAACGCAACAGGAAAGAAAATGTGCCCTCAAATAGAAACCGTATAGATGGATCGGGCACAGAAGTGAATTCTCTACTCCAATTGCAAGCAAATAAATGGTGCAAATAAAAGAATGCAGACACCTAGGACTTGCCACGGTGTCTGAATTATTATTTTTTTTACCATTTCTAGGTCTACTAGGTCCTCTGGTATATACTCAATGTGGCTGCACGAAAAAAATGCTTGTGCTATGCTGGGTATTTGCAGTAAACCAGACAGAAGCCAAAAGATTAACCAAGCATCAGCTGATGACCCTCCACGAACCTGAAGAGCAACCTTAGTTACCAAGTCTGTTAAAACTGGCACAAAACACCTTAATCCGATTGGTCAACCCCCTGCTCTAGACCCACTACTATGATTATGCTAAGCCTTTGAGTTAAAATCATCGTGCTTGTTTTTTGGACTGTGAAAGGAATCCTAAAAACTCAGATGGTGCATGCAAACTGCACAAAAAAGGTCTTGAGATTGAACCCATGACCTTCCTCTGCTACGTACTAAGACATTTTATTCAATTATATATTTATTATTACAGAATACAAACCAACTAGAAGAAGCCATGACATGATGTTCTGGATAAATTAGCCATTTTACCGCAGGATGCGAACGTAAGCAAATGTTAGAAAGCTATTTGGTTTGTAATAGGATGGACTGAACACTGAAATGATGAAACTTGATGCAATAATTTCCACTTACTAGCAGGGTGCTAAAGTGTTTGTTTGCTTTAACAGTTGCACACATAAATATTGGACATTTTAGATTTGCAGGTTTACCATTGCTAAGAAAGAAATACAGCCTTTCTGGAGCCTACGCTCCGTGATTTTCCTGAACATGTGATACTCAACGGAGGAGCTTGCTTCATCAGTGCTTGATTACAGGAGGTAGCGCCTGACAGAACATTGGTCAGCATAAACAAATTCCTGGTTTTCACCCATGCGAAGGTGAATATCAAAAAATATGACCATCTAATCCCATGGATCTCAGTGTAGTGACAGAGGACTAAATAGTCTAGACATGAAAGCAGTGTTTGGATTTCCTGTCGTACTGTGCCCAGCGGTGTTGTAAATTCTTGAGGAGCACATTATGTTGAAATAATTTCTACATGGACCCACACATATTGAGACATCCCGTTTTTTTTATCTTTAAAGGTTATTTCCTCTTTCAGCATGAGCATATCGAAACATAAAAAGCTGCAGTTTAAAGTTGCAGTTAACAGCTTAGAAATGAGCTGTTACATCAATTGTTCCAAATTCTTACAACTGATGAAGAGGTAACATAGTAGTCATGGTAATTTAATTATAAAATCATGATGGTGCATAAATGCTTTTGGTCATATAGTGTAATACCACTAGCAATAAGTAAATCTTTGAATTAGCTTATTTAAAATGGGTTTTATTTCCACTTAGGTGCTTTGTTTGTCCCGTAATTGCAACAGCCATGATGTTTTTAATGTTATTAATACCTGTTATGTAGTTAATCCTGTTTTCACAGCTCTAGCACGGAGTGAAAAAAAATTGCATGTCAATGGGAGGTCATGTGACAATAAACCTTGTCAGAATGAGTGAATGATGCGTAGCGGAAGCCCATGGCACTGCTTTTGGCACCTGGAACGTAGGACTTGAACCAGAAAATCTGCAGTATGCTTTTATATGGAGCTTTTTATACTTTTATAAGTATATACACTCGGATCAATCATTTGTATCTAGATATGATAGATATGATGAGGTTAAAAGAAACCGTTTATTTTTGTTACCTCTTTGCTCTTGTTTAATATTCATTTTCACTTGTTCTGACCTGCTTGGGTAGTACATACCTTCATGCTTCGTCTTTGCCTTGGGCCACCAGGGGGGTTAATTTAATGACCACTGACTTTCATTAATTCGCACCAAATATGGTCAACTCTTAAAAATCACATCAATAATCTGATCCACCAGTCCAGCTGTGTATCATTTATTGTAAACATCACAGCATGAAAGATAAGATTTCACTCTGACATTTTTTCCCCAATATAACTTAATGGCTACAGACAAAGTACTTCAGTTAGTATCGTGAATAATACTACATAACAAGGAATACGCAGTCTATGCCACGCAGTTAGACAAGCTAGAACTTTCTACCTATATAATGGATGGAAATAAATTTCTACAAAAACAAATAAATGACATATTCGGATCATAACCTTTTTTTTTTTTTTAAAGTGAGCATGAACGTGTTTTTTAATGGTTTTGACGCACCCACGTATTACTTTTATAATACACTTAGCACACAATTTTATCCAAAGTGACTTAACCTACTATGACAGTATACAGTTAGTGCAATCGAGAGGTAAGGACCTTTCTCGCGGGCCCAACGGCAGCAAATAACCAAGTGGTTGGACTTGGATTAGTAAACCGAACCTTCTAAATAATAGTTCAGTAAATTAATATACCGTAACGCAAAGACATAATGGAAGAAATGCAAACTTTTTATGTTTGTGTGACAAATCCTGGCATCCATGTAAACCTTCCACACCAAGTGTGAGCTAACTTTTGTAGTTACTTCAAATAAATTCGCCCCATTTGTCGATTTGGTGCCTGCAAGCAATTCGCCACGTGGTTTCAAACCTTTAAAATAGAGATGGATGGGGGTTGGTTTTGGGGAGGGGAAGGGGGGTTTAGGTGTCTAAGCAATTTTAGCGTTAGTTTTATGTTTCTCAATAGTATGACGTCACAAATCCTTTATACTTAGACAACCAAGGGTGTTACTAACTCACAATTAAACATTTTAATCGGTTTGGATAAAATTGTGGGAAAGTGTTATCTTGTACACATTACACACACTACTATATTTATAAACAAGTATTTTTTTAAACAACACACACACACATACACACTTTCGTTGGAATACGTTACAACTATTAATAAGCATTGTAGTTGTTAGGACTCTTACCATTATTAGCTTCTTACGCTCCTTGCTGTTGAGGAAAAGTTTTCTTGGAGTCGTTTAAAAGCGCGTAAACTTGAAGCACTTAGTTAATTTATTTAATTGTTTACAACTCCGACATGTTGTTTTATTGTGATTAGTATAAGCAGCACGCGCGCGACGCCCCTCCTCGAGACGATACCGAACAAAAAACGGGATTTTCTCAGTGAAAACTTGTTTCGATCCTTTCAATCTAATAACCAGTTTATACCGAGACAACGTGTAAAAGAAACAGCCAAATTAAACACGACACTCGTGTAAAATCGCATGCTAATGTTTTTTTATACCTACGATTAAAAAATAATAAACAATTGAAGTCAATTCCCTCCGGTTGCTCAGGGATCCAACAGAGGCAACTACACAAGGTTGTGGTCAAACTGGTCAAACAGCCCGGGGGTCCAGGGTTCAACCCCATGTGTGAATGTTCTCCTCATGTGTGTGTGTGTGTGTGGGGTTTCTCTTTCCTTTCATTTCACAGTCCAAACACAGAAGCCTTAAAAAGCGAGTGTGTTCGATGTTGTCTTGTTAAGTGATGAACGGTGCGAAAATAATTGCTTTTAATTATTTTTAATAAATAATTACTTTTTAATTAATGTAATAATTAATATTCTATTAATGTAACAAAAGAGCAGAAACCATGACAATGCATTTCTAATAAATTCATAAACTGGTAACAGTCGGACTCTACAACATCTATAACATCTATACCATCTATAACATCTATACCATCTATAACATCTATAACAACTATACCATCTATAGCATCTATAACATCTATACCATCTATAACATCTATACCATCTATAACATCTATTACATCTATACCATCTATAACATCTATAACATCTATACCATCTATAGCATCTATACCATCTATAGCATCTATAACATCTATACCATCTATACCATCTATAACATCTATAACATCTATACCATCTATAGCATCTATACCATCTATACCAACTATAACATCTATACCATCTATAGCATCTATACCATCTATAGCATCTATAACATCTATACCATCTATAACATCTATACCATCTATTACATCTATACCATCTATAACATCTATACCATCTATACCATCTATAACATCTATTACATCTATACCATCTATAACATCTATAACATCTATACCATCTATAACATCTATACCATCTATAACATCTATTACATCTATACCATCTATACCATCTATAACATCTATAACATCTATACCATCTATAGCATCTATACCATCTATAACATCTATTACATCTATACCATCTATAACATCTATACCATCTATACCAACTATAGCATCTATAGCATCTATAGCATCTATAACATCTATAACATCTATAGCATCTATAACATCTATAACATCTATACCAAATATAACATCTATAGCATCTATAACATCTATAACATCTATAGCATCTATAACATCTATACCAACTATAACATCTATAGCATCTATAACATCTATAGCATCTAGATCAGGGGTCACCAACGTGGTGCCCGCGAGGACCTCATGAGTCGCCCGCGGGCCTGTTCTAAAAACAGCTCATAATAGT